>JAQFYM010000192.1:0-101709 GCA_034694785.1 Agrenia bidenticulata | reverse complement strand
AAATCCGTTTGGGTCATTCCATTGAGGATGATAATTTTTTTGCCTGCATGCATTACTCCTTCTAGAGTATTAGCTCTCAAACAAACTTTTCTAAATCAAAATCGCTCGATTAGTTTTGGAAATATCGAATTTTAAAGACTCGAACAATGGCCTGGGACACCCTGTACATTAATAAGGGATCAATAGTTAAGGGGTAGAATTAAGATTGATAAGGGGCGCATTAATAATAACCGTTCTTGTGACGGGTGACGTGACTGGAGGAAACCTTTTGGCAAGCACAGAACTGCATCTTGCCAAGTCAAGAGTCTCTATTGAAAAGCAGTAACTATGAAAGCTACCGTTTGGTCAACTTCATGCACGGCATTTTTCTAAGTTTGACTTATCGGGGAATTTCGTTACTAAGCTCATTTTCAGATGCATGAAGGCTTCAATTAAATTCAACAAGACTGCCCTGCCTTTGTTTTGTTATTAGATGAAAATTGCACACGTGCATTTCATTTTTTGTAAACGATGTAAATGAACCGTTGGATAGAATTTGCATAGTAAGCAATTCATACTCGTGTTTGATAAGGTAGGAAAAATAAGTCATATGATTTCCATGATAAGCCTCACCGTTCGATTTTCAATTTGTCGGTTAAAGAAAGCAACTTTGATACCAGTTTGGATTTTTTTTAAAGTTTTATCAGTCTTTTTAGTATCATTCCAGAGTTGATTGCGTATCATGGTTATTAAACTAAAACTGACAGCCAATATGAGATCAAACTTTTCCATGTATTATAGCTTGTAACAAATTATCCCAGGTATGTATTAATGACATTGAATCTTGAACACTTGTGATTTACTTTTAATGGTTAATTCGTAAGTAAGTACAGAGTACAACAGAGCAAATAAAGCAAATGTTCCTCTTTATCGAGAAGGATTAATTATGATAGATCACGATGTTACTTGAAGTTGTGCAAATGCTTATTTGCCAATTGTGCAAGTTCATCTCACAAGCAAATGGGGTAATTTAATGTATATTGCTGATAAGGACATATCCTAAATATCAAGTGTTTTGAAACGGACAGTTCAATCATTTTAGTTACGCCAGTATTCTTTCAGCAAAGAATTCGAATCAAGTAATTTTTCCTCCCCAAAGTTACCCATACGTTACCAGACTAGCAGACATTTGATTCACTATGAAATCTGTGTTAGTTTTCTTTTCGATTTTCATCATTTTACAACCCGGACTATCTCAAGTCTGTAACATTTACTGTGATGGTAGAGATCCGTCATCAGCCGTAAATACGCGGATTCCTGTCTCTGTAGAAATATTCGGACGACGAATTCAGCTTTACATTTCTGATGAAGACAACATGGGATTCGCAGAAATCTCAAATGGAGATCCCAATGATGAGGTATGGATTGATAGATCTATGGACGGTGGATTCAATTGGGATGGAAAAGTTGGCGACACCTCAATTCCTTCCGGATCGAAGTCTGTCCGAACAAATATGTACAACGTTGACAATCCTTCCTTGCGACAAATCGGAGCATTAAGAGCCTGTGGAAAGCCTGGTAACCTTGATGACATCGCCTGTACGGGTTGGGCCCGTTCAGCAGTTAACGGGGAACGAGAAGTAGATGCCGGAGCGACAGCACTTATGCAAATGTTTAATGGAACTTTGTGGCCTACAACAGGATGGTGGAATGGGGCCAATTGTCTCACAGCTTTGACAGACTATTTCAAAGTCACAGGTAACAGCAAATACTCTTATGTCATCGATGATGTTTTTGAAAACAACAAAAACAATGAAGATGGAAATTTCACCAATATATTCATCGACGATACCCTTTGGTGGGGACTTGTGTGGGTCAATGCTTTCGATCTCACTGGTGATTCTAAATACCTTGACATGGCCAAAATCGACTCTGATTTCTGCTATGAGTTCAAAGACGACGTCTGTGGTGGAGGACTATGGTGGACGACAAGATATGACTACAAAAATGCTATCCCAAATGAACTGTTTATAAAATTAGCTGCAGCTATTCATAATAGAATTCCAGGTGATTCCAAATTTCTGAATCAAGCCGTTGAAGTCTATAACTGGTTCAAGACAAGTGGCATGATCAACTTAGAGAACCTTATCAACGATGGCCTAACTTCCGACTGTAAGAATAATGGACTTGTTACTTGGTCATACAACCAAGGGGTAATTTTGGGAGGTTTAGTCGAATTGCATAAGGCCACTGGAACTGCTTCTTATTTGGAAGACGCGAAAAAAATTGCTGATGCGGTACTCAGTAGTTCAAATTTGAATCCTAACGGTATTTTATATGAATACGGGTGCGAGGGTGGTGGTGGGGATTGTGGAGGTGACGGCCCGTCTTTCAAGGGAATCTTCAATCGAAATTTGGCGGAGCTGAACCGCTACTTGGGGTCCATTGGACAAGGTCTACCGTACAAGTCTTGGTTAGAAGATCAAGCTCGATCCATATGGGACAACAACCGAAATAGTCTCAATCAATTTGGTGTCCACTGGGCTGGTCCTTTTGACCGGGCTAACGCAGGCAACCAACATAGTGCGTTTGATGCATTAGTAGCTGCAGTTTAAAATATAGAATTTAAAATGTATCATATGATTTGACTCGATAATTTTTATCTGTTCTGGGGATTATTTGGAGATTTTCAATAATTAAATTCAACTGAAGTGGATCCATCTGTAATTGATTGCATATCTTTAGAATAGACCGAAGAATTCCATCTACACTTTTATTACTTTCCAATACGTATTACTTAATCGTTTATCGTTTTCCTATCCTCCTTCAATATCCGAACTACCAAGCAAGCCTTGACTCGATGACTCGACTTATGAACAATAATAGTATGATCATCAAGATTATCGCTAACTAATTAAATTTAACCTTGGCCCTTCAGGTATTTTGCATCATTAGTGACACATTTTATGATGATTACCCACCTTAAATATATAACAGGTTACACTCAACACTTAAATCTGTTAAGCTTCTTGGAAGTAGCTTCTATAGTCTCTCTTGTCTACAACTACTAGCTCTCTGAAAAGACAGATCTCACTAACTTGCAAATTCACCTGCTAACCTGTTGTAATATAATCTTAAATTCGAGGATAAGTGGTCTTGCATTAAATAGCGATGAGAAAAGATTGACAAGAGACAAGATGCGATAGGAAGGGTTGACAAACGAATATATAAAATGAACGGAGCTAGAACTAGAAGTAGGGTGGACAAGTAGAGGGAATCTCCAAGTGTATTCAAACACCATGTCCACTTTGATATAGCGGAAGGATAACATCACAGAATGATCAGTTCCCTGTGTGTCTGTACTGTACAGGCTGATATTATAAAAATATAGAATAGACATTGTTCAATCAATTCAATGTATGGTGTTTGTTTGTGGTATGTGAATTAGTGGATTAACTTTATTTGACTCAATTATGCAATGAAATAATCCGCATTCATCGCGGTTAACAGTTTATCATAACATTGAAAAAGGAAATACACACTGAGTTTAGTCATTACTGGCTCTTAGGAACATTTTGGACACACTATCTAAACTATCTATTAAGTCCCTTAATCTATTTGTTATTTGGTGACGTGGAGTCCGATTTAGCAACAAAGTATCAATAGTAAAACTTTTCACAAAACTCCAGAGTGCAGACCATCGTTTATTGAATAGTTACAATATTTGAGGACAACCTGCCAAGTGGCTGCCACCACCAAGTAAGTTCAAAGTTGTTGTAAGTATATATATATATTACATTTTTGTTTGGATTTATAATTTGACATTTGATTCGTTTGAAGTATTGTGCTTTATAGAGTGTAGAGTATTTTTGGCAATTTTGCTTTTTTACATCTTTAATGCATTAATGACATTCACTGACACAGCTACCTGATTGCTGGGCTCTCAGATTATAAGAACGATTAGATAATGATACACAGCGAATCTGTGGAATATACGTTTTTTCCATAACGAAAAATTCAAAACTTTACAAACTCAATTTATACTTGCCTATTTATTCTATTAGATCTGAGTTTTACAATGACGACAGCTTGCAAATTCAGAGACACTATCGACTTATTCTCAATCTCTACTCTAAACCTATACATAAATATAAAACAAATCGTTAAAACATTCAACATTCCAGCCACCAGTTAATTAAAAGATACGGATGCTGCATGAAATTCAATACAAATTTTTAAAACATTTAAAATAAGCAGCGTATGTATGCAGCCGTAGGTAATAAAGAAAGAAAAAGTTTAGCGGCTCTTGAATTGCTTCAGTAGTGTATTAGTTGCAGGTAGTTTTGATTGAAAGAATATTAACGCTGTTTTATTAGGATTGAATGTTTATGTTTTGTATTTTAAAATGTGGATGTTGAAATTGATTTCTTGTTCATTGTAGGGAAAGGAGAGTTCAAATCATATTTGGAATGCCTCATGTGGTGGATGTGGAGGAGAAGCAACCTTTCCTTGAGGAAGACGACGAAGATGCTACTAATGGATCCAAGAAGCAGTACCACCATGTTCACCTAAATAATAAATCGCATCCTAATCATCTCGTTAATATTAGTAGTTATAGTAATGAAGAGATCAACGGATCCAGTGGTGGCACTAGCAATGGTAAGAGTTGCTCGATCAGTTTATCAGAACAACATGCAGCACGGACAGCCCGCTCTCTTTACATCATGAAGCTTATGTCAGCCCTTTTCTATGCGGTGGCATCTTTTCTCATTACGGTAGTGAACAAAGTGGTGCTGACAAGTTACAAGTAAAACTTAATCTTGTTTCAAAATACAGTTTTTTCGTCGAAAAGGATTACTATAACCATTATTTATTGTTTGAAATAGATTTCCATCATTCCAGTTTCTTGCACTAGGACAAATATGCACGACGATCTTTGTCCTATTTTTTGCCAAGCAAGCCCGGCTAGTTTCGTATCCTCCTTTAGGAAAAGATTCCTTTCGAAAGGTATAATTTTAACGAAGTTGTTGTTCTGTTATAATGTGATTGATTGAAAGTCAGTTGGGATTTCTTCAAGTTCAAAGGCATTTGCTTATTAATGCATTTCCATGTTTGTTTTGGGATTTCAGATTTTTCCTCTACCAATCCTTTTCATAGGCAATGCAGTAACTGGTCTTGGAGGAACTAAAACTCTCAGTCTTCCCATGTTCACTGCACTTCGAAGATTTTCAATTTTGATGACGATGATTGCCGAATTTTATATTCTAGGGTAAAAAAAAATTGTGTCCTTTTAAGTATCAAACTAATCGAGCATCTTATTCCTGAAACAGTTTATCTGTATTAATTGAATCTTACTTGTTTGAACAGGGTGCGACCGTCTGTACCTGTTCAGATATCCGTCTACACAATGATAGCAGGAGCTATAATTGCGTCGAGGTAAGATAATGGTAACGAGTAGGATTAATATTCTGGACAGTAAATTAACCTTTGAAATCTTATTGATAAAAAAAATTAGCAATGACCTGGCCTTCAGTGTTGAAGGATATACACTGGTGACGCTGAATAACTTTTTCACAGCAGCTAATGGCGTTTACATAAAAAAGAAGTTGGAATCCAATGAGTTTGGTAAATATGGTCTGATGTTCTATAATGCACTTTTTATGGCAGTTCCGGCCATTCTTTTCGCTTACGTTGGAGGAGAAATTGAAAAGGTGGGGTTTTCACTTAATTTACGAACACTAGTTTTACCTTTATAAGAAAAATTATTAATTGTTTATGGATTTACCGTTACTATTAAGGGATTCTCTTACGAAGGATGGGGCGACACGACGTTTTTGGCCAATTTTCTCGTATCCTGTTTCATGGGATTTATTTTAAATGCAAGTGTGGTGCTATGTACTCAATACAATTCTGCTCTAACAACAACGATTATTGGATGTCTCAAAAATATATCCGTGACATATCTTGGTATGTTCATTGGAGGCGATTATGTATTCCAGTGGGTGAATTTTATTGGAATTAATATAAGGTTAGACAATCAACGTTTTTATTTAATGGGGATTTGATAACATAACTAAAAGTTTTAAATCTTATAACAGTGTGTTCGGAAGTCTTTTATATACTTACGTCACTTTCAAGCGAACGGACAATACAAACAGCAACAAGTAAAGTAACCCTTGATCCTCAGAAGTACTTGAGTGCAGTATAATATGTCACATTGTGACTTATTGAAACCGTCCTAGTAAGCGAGACACAAGTTTATATTTGCGGAAAGTTCGCAATTCACATATTATTACCTAGTCTTCACATCCGCCAAAACTGTACCTTACGATTTCTTTTGTGCCTGTAGTTCGTAATTACTCGTTTATGTTGCATACTTTTTGCTTGCATAAATTATCATAAATGAATTGTGACGTATTGTAGATTAAATCCATTAGATTATGTAACAACTAGGTTTACGGATTCTGTATTAGATTCAAGCCTATAAAGAATTAACTGTAAAAAAGTTTCAATTCCTTGTAAACTCAAGTTTCGATGTATCCTGAATTCTACACTACTCAATACAATGACTGAACAGCCACGGTGTTGTTGTAAAATTTAGTGTATATGTAATCACAAAGAGAAAGGCATTATTTCTGAATAATTCCTGAAAGTATAGAAACACGGCTAAGAATAATGCAATTCAGTGTCAGTATTTATTGTAGATTAGATAGAAGAACTGATATCAATAAAGGTTTTAAATTTTACCTTAATATTTCTTAGCGCATTCAATCTTGATCAATGAATAATGTGAAATAATTTGTGTGAAACCAGCCTTATGGTAGACAGGGTCAGCCAAATTGTAACATTAAATGGGCTTCGGAATCCACGGGAGGGCTTTGAATCTCTGGTTACGGAATCCCCACATAAAAATACATTATTTTCAACCCTAGTCTCGCCGGTTGTCCCATTTATACATATGAAGATTTTCATCTTTCTTTGACTCGTATCAAGATGCAAATGTGTCGAATGCTGTTTAAGCTAACAAAAACATGTCAACGTCCATATTAATGTATACAAGTTGAGTGATTGATGTTTATTTGCTTAACTAATGGATTCAGCCACACACAAATATATTTACATCAGTACATCCATCAACTATTCCCATTTAGCTAGAATATCTCGTATGTCTTAAAAGCCAACTGGACTAATGACAGCTCTACAATAGATAAATTACAGAACAACTATTATAAGATTCTAAGCTATTAGTTAGCGGAATTAACTATTTTTACTTTCAGTATCCAAGACTTAGTTCAAGTGAGGATGCAAAGTGTAAAGTTTCGTTAATTTGTTTCGATTCCCTTTATATTTTTGACCGACTTATGGAACGGAACTCAACTAAAAGATTTTAGTGGTTTATTTAATACGTGTGAACTCCATACTTCTGTCAACTGTGGATTTACTAAGTAATGATATGCAATATTCTCCATAGGGTAAATCATCAACCCTTGTCATAATGAATGGAAAAAATACACTTGTGTAAAACCTACTATTTTGATTCGATTTAAATGATCAACATATTCATTCTTTGACAAACAAAGTTATCGCAATAAACCGAAGGTATAATCCTCGCAACAATTACACCCTGCTGCTAGTACCAAGACCGACATATATAATCTATTTCTTTTCTTATTTCCTTTTCCCTATAGCCGCTATGATTTCGTTTATTTAATTGAGTAAGAGTTTCTCACAGAGAGTAGCTCTCTATCCAAATTAAATAAAGATTGAACAAACAAGGAATAAATAAGTGGAATCTACAGTCCGGTTGAGTGAGGTAACCGATTTGTGTGCTTAACAATGGACGAGGACGAGATCATTTCCCAATGGGATCCTGCTTATCCAATTACACGCTCATATCCACTTCAACACTCTCTGTTAGTTTAGGCTTCGGGCCTTTGTTCCACACATTTCATTCCCTTGTTTTTTCCCTTATTCCAAGACCAATATACGATTGACTTTAACTTGATAAAATAGATTCAATCTATGAAACAAGGTTAGCTTTTACTTCAGTTATCATTCATGATCAATCGTCAACCCAATTAAATCAGCAAAAGTTAGAACATATCTGTAGAAAAAGCTAGCAGCTGTCTAAAAGCTGTATACGAAGAAATACCTAAAACCAGAGAATATGTAGGAAACTAACGTTTAAATTTATTTTTAAATATTATTATTGCTTTCAGTGCTAATGAGAGGGCAAAATTATTTCTTCAATATGTTTTGCCTAGCCTAATTACTTATTAATCGCCCTTAATGCTGTCAACGTCAATGGCCGTGTTACTATTATTATCAAATGGAGAACCTGGAGAAGAGCCTGAATCACCGCTTGCACTTCGACTACGACTTCGTCGCATTTGTGTTACGTCACTAGAAATCTGCGGGATGCTATTTCTAACTGAGATTGGAACGCAGTCTCGGCATCCGGGAATTGTACACCCCGTAGGGGGTGGAAGATGCAGAGGCCGACCATATAGTTGTGGGGATGTCAAGCTGTTTGGTTGAGACTGTGATGAAATCGTCGGTGGAGGAGGGAGGGCAAAATGATAAAATATATTTGAACTGGCCCACATTGGAGGGGGGTGATGATAAGGAAGTATTGTTGGTAAGCTAAATGAGTCTAGGGCTGTTGATGATCCACCAGATGATTGCTGCATAAGCGATGACAATGTTGGAGCTGACATGGCGCTAAAATGCTGGTCAGGCTGTCGATTCATTACAGAGGTTGCTGAAGAAATGGAGACTTGTCGGGACCTTTGAGGCTTTACAAAAGCTGATATTCGTCTTGTTGATTGAGAGAGGTCAGTTGCTTGCCTTGTTGGGCTCCAATTAGCTAGATATGATTGCAACGCATTCCCACTGCATCTGGAAATTTTGATTAAGTACTATTAGTTCAGATAATTAAAATCGTTTGTTCCGAGCCCCACTGTCAGAGCTATTTCATTTACTCACACTATAACTTCAGTGAATGTTTGTGGAATAAAATCGTTTAGAACAAAGGCTACGAGTGAACTACATTCGATCAAATGTTGATCAACAAAGTAGATAATGAAATTAAATTAGAATGCAAAATGCAAACGCAAATGTTAATAGTTTGACTTACTTTTGTCCCCCATGCTTAGATCCAGGATGAGCTATGTGGGAATGATGGGATCCTAATTTCTGAATAGTCTTGATGAGGTTGTGGTCATTTTGAGACAAGATTCTATCCAACAACCCTTCTTCATAAGAAGGGAATAGTTTTCTGAGAACTTCTTTAGGGGTTGGATTAGGAACGTCTCGAATTGTTTGATGGGGTTGAATTCGCTTTGGTTGCCTTTTTTCATACTCGGAGGATAAAAATTGAGGAGATTTGCGAGGGTTGGAAAGAGGAGATTGAGGGACGTCTTTCTCTACTTCGATTTCAATTTCTTCTTCTTTCTGAAGCAAAGAATTCGTCTCATTTTTGTCATTCAAAGACGATGAACATTGCAAAGGTTCTTCTACCTCTGAAATTTTCATGCCAAATATAGGTCCTGGAGGTAACGCTCTAATAGACGAGCCTGTTGCAATTGTCCGAAGACCTAATGCCACAGCATCCTCTGCGGCTTGCTGCCTTTTCAATGCCACCTTAAATGTCGGTTATAAATTTTAATGACACATTGACAAACAATTCTGAGGTATAAAATTTCGAAAGTAGCTGTACCTGGGCTGCCATAACTCTCTGTCTCTCAGCAATCAAATTACACTTTGCACAAGCACATAAACGGAATCGGCAATGTTTTTTGTGACCTTTTAGCCAAGAGATCATACCGTGATTACGGCACCTTGCACACTTAGGTCTACGTTCTTTCTCCATAATTATTAACACAATTTAAATTAGCTATGGACTTAAACTAATAATATGAAATGTTTTTTTTTCTCTTTAATTGCAATGGACTTATTATAGTTATGCTAAGGGATGGGATGTGTCCAAAATGAGACTCTCTGTTGAACTGTAACGAAGATATGATGAAAGTCACCCTGAATCGGGTGTAGACATTTCAGATGGGTAGGATGACTGGCTGAATCGGATCTTTGAGAGGAAAAACTACTAAAAGCAAAGATTTACTACATGGGAATTGGTTACCTCGTCTTGTATAACCAAGGGAAATGCCGGAGTGCTTTTTACCCTGGGAGTTAGCTAACTTAACTAGAATGTATACATGACATATAGAACATTGGAAAAGAACCGACGGCATGTCATGATCACATTTCTTTTTCGGAGTTTCTATTTATTTTAACAATGTGAAAATGTTCGGAGATGCTACGGGGCATTGTGGTCGGAGTCAGGTTTCTTTTAGGCAAACATTTTTCCATCTGCCAATCTGATTAGTTGAGATCGGTTCTCTCTCCTCTGTTTGTTCACTGATTCTGTTATGAATACCCAATGCCAAATAGCTGGTAACTTTGCTCGATGACCGTCAACCGTAGTACTCACTTACTCTAAGGCTTTAACTAAACAGTCCTCAGCCCTACAGACCAACATACCCTTTGTCAGGATATCGGGAGCTGCAAACTCAATTAGGTTGTATTACTCAAATAAAGAGACAATGCATTGAAGGGGTGTTTGTTTTTTTGGGTTTGTAATATATATAAACAAGTCATGCTACTTTAAATATGATGGATGTCACCCCATTATTAGGCACTTTGGTGAATCGTAAAAGGTGTGAATAACAATTTCAACTTAAGCCGTAGTTTCAGCATACAATTTTGTCAAAAAAATCTTCTTCTATTTGAAACTGCTGTAGATACTTCTGCTGAACTCAGCAGTGCAAGGAAATAAATGAGAAATAAATCTTGTGAGAATTAATGGGTAAGAATTAAGCAGATAATTGTTGAATGGTACGGATATATTATTTACAGACTTCAATAAAATTCATCACGATACAGGAATTAACAGATTGAAAAATTGAATGCATGTCTAACCACATTACATATATTGAAACCTCGTATAATTGTATCCACTCTCTGATTGTATTATTTTAACCACTGATGGCAATAACAATCAACATTAACCACAAAATTGACCTGTAGTCCAAGTTTGAAATCGGATTAGAAAGTCTCCATAGTTCTACACAGTGACTTACAGTTACAATTTCCAAGCATTTCGCATCATCAAGTCAAAATAAGCATCATGGTCGATCGATGAGCTGACGCCAGCGTAATAATCCATAAATTCATCATATGTCACCTGTAAAGCAATATACAATCATAAATATCCATATCTTGATAAAATTGACACAATACGGTCAATTGTATCAGGTGTGAGTATCGTGGATTTAATAAATGGTAATATTGATTCAAGATAGTACAGAAAAAATAGATCGGTTTCGTCCAGATGGACAAAATATGTCTCGACATTTTGAGAAAGTGAGTTGACAATTTTTAGGCTTGCTTCCTTCACAATATATCCAAACTATGTCCCACTCTCAAGAAGCTAATCAATAAGTAATGAATTAATAATTTTTTTCTCAGCTCTACCTTGCCATCAACAGTTCCATTTTCTTCGAAAACTTTAAGGAACCTTCCAAGTATTTGTTCTTCAGTCTCTTCGCCACTCAAGTACCTCGGGTTCTTTCTCACATTGTATACGTTTTTCAAGTCGTCTACAGTTACAATTCCATCCCCCGTCTTGTCCAATTTTCTGAAGGCTTCTTCAATCAATTTCCTTCGATTATTGTTCAGAGGTGGCTTTAAGTTCAAAGGAAGGAATTTTAGGAAGCCTGTTTGATCTGACACCTTCACTCAAATTTTAAGATTTCAGCTAAATAGCATTTGTAAATACCCGTAAAGTCAGCAAAAACTCATTGATGCTTATAGATCCGCTTTGATCTTTGTCAAAAGTTTCGAATAAAGATTTCAGCTCTTCTGTGGGCATATTCATGCCCGTATCATTCATTCCCTCACAGAACTCTTCAAAATTTAAAGACCGATTTCCATCGTCATCCATCCGTCTGAAAATCCTGCAAAGCATAAAATGACATGTTAAAAGACAATCAGTTTTGAAAAGACCTCTAATTATAACTCCTTACCGTCCCATAGCAATTATTCCAGAAGAGCCACGAGCTAAACAAAGAAGTCTTAGCTTATCAATGGACGTTTTGGCGTTAGAAACTTCAAACCTGGCTTTGGACATCATTTCTTCTTCGTTCCGGGTCATAGAGGTCCGCGGACGTTGCATCTGAAAGTCGAAATGTTACTGAGGCTGAAGTACAATACAACTTTTCCTTTTGCATGCTTTATAATGGGAAATGAATGGCTGTTTCAATATAGGTTGGTCGTAGGTGGGATAATAATGATGGGCAGATAGAGGATCTAGTTTGATGTAGCTAAATTGCATTTCCCACAAGGTACTTTTATGACAAGCAAGCTAATCATACTTTACTCTACACCTCTTATATCATAACTTACTCTATTGTGCTTGCTGCATTAACGCAACAAGAAAATGCTCAATCATCAATGTCGGTTGGGTTTTGGATGGACAAAAGCTTTCGCAATCTTTGCCATTGAACTCGTAGTGTATACGAGTACATTACCTCTCCTTTCCTTAGATATTTCATGAGTGTATTAATATTACTGTGACTTATAATTCAATTTAGCATACTATTAAACATAAATCCGATAATGCTTCAATTCTACTAACTTGCATTGAATTGAAAAATGTATGGATAACAAATGGTTGCAATTATTTTTGCATTCAAATGTTTTGAAAAACAAGAGAAACAGAGGCAGACAGTAGTCTGTTTTAATAGTCTAGTAAATGCACTGAAGGCCACTTAGCTAAAAACGATTCTTAAATAATAATCGTAAGAAGTCAGTCTAGCATCCAATGAATTACAATTGTGCGGTTCACCGCATTTCTGTAACATTACAAGTCATAACCTCAAAAAAAACGGAATCTTAAAGTTCATTTCTCCTGCACAATATGAAAGTAAAAATTAACCAGTTTCTGTTTTTTTTCAGCACAATATATTCTCCGATTCTGATCGATATTTTCTTAAATTTGCTAAACTGACATTGCGTAATTTATTCCACGGGATATTTACTTTTATATTTTCTTTCGTGCGCTCATTGATCACGCAATTACACTATCCACCTCAGCTACAGCTTGGAAACGAATAATTTTGGCATGGGTATTTTAGAGGCACGGACTGACTCAAAGACATGAACCAAAAACTTTTCTACGCATATGTACTCTAACACGAAAGACGAAAGAATGCTCCTTTGTGAATAAATAATGCAACTGGTGATTGATTGTTTTAAGCAATCTGTTTTCCTGGGTAATTTTAAGAACAAATTATACAAACAATCCAATAGGCAACAGCCCAGCAAAGATTAACCATAATGGACTACGAGACAATTAGTTAGTAAATTGTATAATCTATTTCCGAGTTTGTAAAGTAAATTATTCGAGAGTATTTAAGTTAATTATAGGCAATTAAAGCATTGTATCAAACTTACGTTGACTGTTTACAGCTGCCCTTGCAGAGTTGTGTTGATAAAAAGTCAATATACAGAGTATGAGTATTTTAAAATGTAGATTTTTAGAAGTGAGAAGTTTTAAATTTTGCAGGGTATTAGAAGTTCCTCATGAATCATGATGTTGAACTTACAGACTCACAATTTATATCAGAGACAAACGTATTTGGTATAACGATTTGTTAGGACACACATGAGCTTATTTTTTTTAAATGAAAGTGCTGGCTTCAATTCCCCCAAAAATTCTCATCGCTTATCTTAGGAGCTTGGTGAAAAATTAAACAACAAGCAATTGAGTTCTTCTCATTTTGGTATCCCAAATAAGACTGAAGAAAAGGTTTATCAGACACTCTCTTGTAAGCAGTTAAGCTGTCCATTATTAAAATAATTTCTTATGGTATTAAAGAAATACTACACCGGCGGTGGAACTAGAAACAACGACAAGTCTCAGCGTTTAATATTGATTTCTAACGTCCAAAGTTCTCAACACTCTAGATATTTGGATATAGTTTTGTTACTAACAACATGTATCTGTCAGAGTTTCTAGAGTTTGTCTTCTTACTTGGATATGCCTACTTCAATCGTAAACTTTGAGCGAGCACTCCAGAGTTCCAGACTTTGGCTTAGTCAACTTATTGCTTTTCATAATGTGTCTGAATTTGATAAGAAATTTTGATACTACTCTTTCTAAAGTCGTTCCCATGTTTCCCGTGCCCTATTTCATATCTCATGTGAAAAAGAGGCGGATTCTCTGTGCATAAGCTTATTACTATTAAAAAACAATGTTCATTATATTGCTAACTTATTATGATCTGCATAGAATAGACTAGTTGAGTTCTTAGAACGTATTTGTGGATAGGTTTCCGCAATGTCCGCATTGAGACTTAAAGAAATAATTATGCACGGAATAGGTATGGCGTGATTGATTTGTAGCTAGCACCAATGTGGCCTACCTATGTCAACGTCATGAGAGTCATTGGCCTTGTATCTAACACGAATACATTCAAAACATCCCTTGGGTTGGCATATCCATACACCTACACATGCTTTTTAAGAATGATTTCAATCGATAGAAGGTATTACAAAAATTAAAAACCCAGAGCTGGGTCTTAGGTGAGGAACCTCAGGCTTCGGTCAACTTCGATGTTACAGCATTACAATATAGTAAAGTACAGGTTAAGTACTCCTATATATTTTTGGAAGTAAAACTTTGGTTTGTAATAGTAAAATTCGGCACATATTTCATTTTGGATGAGGTCAAGAAAATTACCTTGCAGATTTATCCTATGGATAAGGAAACCTCTCATTCAACTCATTCATAATAGAGTAGATTTTTGTTGTGGTTCAAAAAAATTGTACACCATATTTATTTGTGCGCAATATGGAATACAGCAATCCATCAAATACCAATATGCAATCATATAGTTCTGTGAATGCAAACTGTTGTACGTAATGTAAATGTAAAAGCTAGATATGAAAATTTGAAGAGAAACTTGCATTAAGTAATAATTAAAATACTATACCTTCCAGACAATACATATATAAACGTATCCTATTGAAACAGTTGCAATTACGATAAAAGCTTTCCTACAAACATTAACTATTAGTAAAAAAAAACGAGAACTAGGAAAAACCTTGCATGTTTTCATCCCTCGTGGATTTGAGATGAAGCGTGCCAATGACACATATTAGTACGAGCCATAAACTATGACGTGTCTATCGGAAAAGATGGACGTGTAATTAAATATTAACAGGGGTATTGACCCATTTGAATGGAATTGTATCCGCTGCCGTTTCTTTCTCGATTCTTACTATTCAAGTGTTCAGTATTTAAATACATTCCTCGAACCTTTAAGAAATGCGTAATAATGTGTGAATCAATTTCCTCGTTATTAAATAAAACACATACAAGTTTACACGAATAAGGTTTAAAAAATTAGCTAAAAATTGTCGATGTACTGGGCATGATACGTTTTTAACTATTAATTAGCCCCATGAATAAACCTAGCAACTACAAAGAGGAGTTTTCGACAAGATCTCCTAAGTTCCTAGTGCTCTCATAAAAAATGAAATAATAAGAACTGCTTCCCACACAGATGTGTCATGCTTTGCCATCTAATGTCTTAACAAACAATGATACAAGTTTTATCGATAACTCCGTAACCGTTAATCGTATTTTATCTTTGTCTATGGAACCGTTAGTCTAGCAAACCTTATTTCCATGTCATTGCAGCGTCCCTTTGTGCTTTTGGAATTTTTATAAATCTTGTATTTCTGTTAAACGCTTAGTACTGCTGAAAGTAAGCTTTGAAATGTAAACTCAAAATCCAATCTTGATTTTGTGAATAAAACGTCAAAGCTTAGATTAATGAGATTTCATAAATGGAATTACCTTGTGCAAAGACGACTCGACGTACGTGGCCATGGAAGGGTGGGCAAGACATTCTATCACGTTCGATGAACTGGTACTTAAGGAAGAAGCCGACATACGAGATCTACTGGAGATTCAAATTTTAAAAATTAAGTTGAAAATATAAAATCCAATGAATTTTCAATCCCAAACGAAAGAATTTTTTCCCTTTTCCCCCTTTAATTCCCTTGTACTGAAAAAAGACTTTTGATAAAGAATACAAACTTATTGCTGTCACTCACTTCAAATAAGGATTGGAGGAAAACGCTCTCCTCCCGAACATTTTTTGCACTCGTTAAGGTATTGGCTGATTGACAAATACTAACCATATTATTATCCATGGACAGAAACTGCAGTATTGGTCTCACAATCTTTATTTCATCAGTAAAAGCATTAATGGATCGGTATTCGGTATTCCCTCGTCACAGGTCCTACATAATCCAGTACGAAGAATTGCTCGGAGGTTAATGCTTTCCTTCCATATGGCAATGGAATAAATGGAAGTGGGTATAAGGACTTAAAATCCCTTTTGAGACCATAACCCCTCCGTGCAGAAATATGCTCAGTATAACCGTTTGAGCAAAACGGGTCAAATCAATAAGCAAATTGCGTGGATTTTGACTTCTCTGAATATAAAGGGGGGATTTATAGTCAGAATGAGAAATTTACTCCATCGAGAATAGAGAAAGGGTGGAGATTAATACCGGCATTCTACAATCTACACTGTAATACGGTATTGTGATATTGTGGGTGGTTAATGAATTATAAAGAATTTCACCTAACGAATAACCTTGCAGCATATAAGAAATCCTTAGCTTAGCTATTTATGTACACATAATCCCACACAACGGCACTAACTACGGAAGCACTAACCAGAAGTGTATTGTAGAAAAGTCTCCAGACTCAAAAAGGTAATCAAGGGCAGGAAATACATTAGTCATAAAAGAAAGTGAGAAAACTTGACCTGGAATAACTAGCAAGTTCTTACCTACATTAAATATGAGTTCTACAAGATCAATAGGAATCTAGAAGTGGGTTGCACATTACATATAGCATGTGATTATTTCATACACCACATTTATATCATCCTTATCCTTGAGCTCTATTACATTTTTTTCAACTTTCTTAGTCGGCAATAGACCTTGCACTTATGCATATGTGAATGTTGATTGTTGAGTATAAATCGTATCTAAAATCTACTTCTTAAAAGAGCTAAGGGCTCTTATTTTAGAGAACACGATTCCTGAAATATTTTTCTCTCCTTGTAAGCAACAAAGATTTATCATGTCATGCAGTTGGAAGGTTGCAGTGGCACCAACAAATTCTATTTTGTTTAGGGACTCTTTTGAAAGTGTACTGTGGAAGAATGTACAGCTTTCCCTAATTATAATTATGAAACTTTATCGTTTGTTTAAATATTTTGCTAACAGTTTGGATGAAAGAGAAAGCTGAGTTTATGTCTACAGAGCTGCACTCTGTAGACTTGTTTAGTGGGTTTTCCCCGCAGGGAAAGTCTAGGAAAAGAGGTTCACCAGCCCAACTTAGATTGAGCCATCTGTGTCTTGTTTCATTCACGGATGATAAAAGAATGAATAGGAAAATAGAAGCTAAATCTTCTTGGATTTACTTGTACATTTTGTGAGCGAGACTTGTCAAGAAAAGTATGCATAGAAATCGAAATCATATGCGCTATTTTTTTATTTCTAATTTTGAGGCTTGGTATCTGTTTTACGTTTAAAAATTCAATTTTCAATTGTGATGAATAATGCATCCCCGAAAAGCATATTGACCTACGAGTAGATGATTTCTATCATGTCTATTGTACATAAATAAATGTAAAATAATATTATTACAAAGTCATAAACAGATGCAGCAACAAGCATCAATGACACCTTTTTTCCATTTGTTTACGCAACTTTAATGCAGAATGTGCTCTCATTTGTCCCAACTGAGGGATTTTTTATGCTCAGTTTGCATGAAATGTTTGGAAAATGTTTACATTTAACTGTAAAGCATTTGATTTGAACAATGATGTTCATTTTTAAACCATTCATAGTTTGATGGGATATTTATAACGGTTGGAGAAAACACAATGAAACAGATTTCTGTTCTCACTATTGATCTTCAGTGCCTGAAGTCTGAACACCTGAAAACTGCGGTTTGCAAGTCAAAGAAATACAAATAAATAGTTGAGAGGTTTATTCCCTAGTTGCTATTTTATGCATTTGATGTAAAAAAAATTTTACAGGGGAGTGCTGAAAGTGCGTTGATTTAAAACATGCTTCTATCTATTATAGTTTCTTCGGAATAATCTACAAATATTTAACCAATCTCAGAGGCTCTTTTATTAGCTTGACTGCCAACATGTTGAAATTGGCATACTTTTAAGCAAGGATGACTTTAATTGACGTAATAATAATTTTTTATGTATTATACCTATAGCAGTCTCGATCAATCAAATATTTATTTATTTATTTATAAGACTGGTATGCATTCTTAATCATTCCAGCGCTCATAGACACTATAGATTCGTCTTTTATAAATCATAAAATTGAGAGAGATTGGGAAATTTACCCCTCACTTCTGACAAATTACTAAATCTATACTTTTTTGTATTTATTTGATGCATTTTTACAATAAAATAAAATTTTGTATCACAGTAAAAACTACGTTGATTTTACTATGATGGTTCATTCAATTAATTCAATAAATTTTATTATAAAACTATTTATACAGTGAAAACAAATGTTTGCTTTACAAAGACATCTTCTACAAAGGTAACTTTAGCTAAATTCGCTAGAATGGAGAACTTGAGAATTGTTTAGAGAATTTGAACTTAAGTTCCAGTTCATACGAGTTTTGATAAGATAACAAAAATGCATGTCTAGTCGTAAGTCAGATCAGAATCTCAGATTCTAGTTGCTTCTAATATTCCTGATGGAATTTGTAGACAAACGCCTAAACCCCCGAAGAACGGTTAGAATAGCCGACTCAGGATTTTGTGATGGTATTAGATGGGCCATTTTCTCCTATACTAAAACTGGGTCCCATCTGGTTCGGATGAAGTGGAAATTCTCAGGAGACTCTAAGGGATTTTCTGCGGTCGAAATTTATAACTCACGGATTCTGGACTATAATTTGGAAGCGAAAAGAGGCTCTCTTATGCCATGGCATTCAACTTCCTTCTCTCTGACTCTCTTCCCTTCTGATTTCGTATATCTACAACCAAAGCAGGACTACACGAGTTATAAATTACTTTTATATTATGATGGCACTTTCTATTCAATTCCATCCTACTTCAGATGCATTAAAAGCTATATCTATATAAATTACTATAATAGGGCCCGAGCGAGTATTAAAGTATTAAACCGACTCTGCAGCAAAGTTCCATTCATGCTTCCACCTCCCGTACCTACATTCGTAATACTTGCATAATATCCCCGAAAGCTTATATTCTCTACACGGCTAGAGATTTTAGGAGCAGTGCTGTTGGAGTTGGACGTACATTTATGTTCACCCATAACCCCATATAATAGCTGGTGGAAGGAATTATTTAGCAATATGACCAGAACCAGAGATATTAAATTCATATTACTTTATGACACATTTTGCATAGATTAGTATGAATGGATCTGGTTGGCCAGAGCAACTTGTTTCGTATTCTAAACATTTGAACCAGGAGGGTCATTAGCGTTAGTCAACTTTGTTAAGCTACAAAATGAAATGAAATGTCCCTCCGTCGCATTTAAACATGGGCACTAGAGACAAGCAGTCATAAAGGGGATACTTCGTTCTACTGGATCTTCTAGGCCCTAAATTTATAAAAGCCAAAATGGTATCACATTCTCCAAGTTTTTATAGCTCATTTGAATTTGAGCAGCATATGGCATATAGCTAGCTATACAATCTCCCTCTAAAACTCATTTTGAGGATGAACTTTTATTGTCCCTGTTTTGATCTTCATGATTAATTGATTCCTTTTCCCCTCAGCCCTCTCTGCCCCGCCTTAAATATGTTGTCTCTAAATTCTGATGTGCTGGGATAACATTGAATAACCTTTTCCATAAATGATATGCAAAACTTGAAATAACTCAATATCTAATGGGACTTGCAGTAGAAAATACAATCTTTTACTCCATGTATCGCAATCAGAATGAAAAAGAGGATAAGACATTAAGTACATCAAAGGTAAGTTAATGCGACTTAATCCCTTTGGCGGAGGCATTTGGCAAAGTCTACAAAAAGTTGTATGGAAGGAAAAAGGGAGGGCAAAGTTAGATGAAGGGAATAAGAATTCAATCAAAAGGGAAAAAAGAGAAATTACCTCCGAGACAAAAAACTTTATATAGAAGATTACAGAAAGTTTTAGCTTGTGCTTGCACTTTGTGTTCAACCTATATCGCTGAGTGCTGGTGGTGGTGGTGGCCCTAGTGTCGCCGAGAAACTTTTTATAGTTCCATTAGGTAAAATGTCTTTCAGTAATTTGTGGTTGGGATTTAACTGAAAGTGGGAGGAAGGGACAAAAGTTGTATTGTTTTCATTTTTTGGTGCGACATTCTACTCTCTCCTCTCCTATTCTCCCATAATCCCTACACGGGAAAAAGTTTTCCGTCTCTCAGATGGGAACATGGAATACTTCAATACACAACCAAAGACTGTTTCATTGGACTTTCTATTATCCTGCAATGGAAACTAGTCTGAAAATGTACATTTTGAGATGGATATGAGGATGGCAAAATTTCTCCACAGCCAGCAGGGCTAGTATGCATACTGTAGTTATCCTATATGGCCTGAATTGATTCCCAACTCTTAAGTGGTAAGTTACTGCACGATATACGATTGTAGGGATGAATTGAAGGCTGAAAAGGCTTAGCTTGGGCGGATTTACTGGAATTGGAAAGAATAAGGCAGGAAGGCAAGAAGCTTGCCTTTCTTCAGGGCCGTATGTTTTTGTAAGGTCCAGAAAATATTAAGGATTATAAATTTATAAAAGTGCAATTGAATTTTCTTCTTGGGCAATAAATGGATTTGATGGTCGTTGTTTATTCGAAAATATTTTTGTCTGAAGTCACAGAAATTCCGTTATTGGGCCATAAGTAATATTTAAAAACACTTTAAACCCTGCTAACTTTTATTAACTTTGAACAGTTGGAAGCCAAATCTTTTGTCTCTGAATAAAGTAATTTGAATGTTTACACGAAAATATAGATTAAACACCTAGGCTCCACCTATTCCGTTAGACAATTTGTTTTTGTAATCAATAGTAGTTGATACTGTTAAGAAATGTTTATGAATTTGAGTAAATCCTCGGAAACTGTTTAGCTTTGAATGGAAAGGTGATACGAGGGCATGCAAGCAATTAAAAGGAGTTCGATTTATTCCATCTGTCATACGAGCCCGTCTTTTCTGACAGTAAAGCATAGATCTGATTTGTTCTTTCAATTCGATTAGATTTCAAAGGAGATTTCTGGCTGTCAAATCTGAAGTTGGATTTAAAACTAGTATCATAAAAAATACATACTATCAGCATCAGCCAGCTCACTTAACCCTGTTCAGTACTGCAAACGAAGGTTACAACCGTTGAGACAGCACTTAAAAAGTGGAATGAAATTGAGATTGAGAGCCAAATGGGAAATGTAAATAGGCACCGAAGAGGCTTGAGAAATGATTGAAAGGCTAACGATCCCGTGACAGATTTTCAATTGAGTTTGATCTGACATGAGTTGTATCTTCGTGTCTCCAATCTCGATGGAAACTTTCCTCTCTCCAATCTCCAAGCCTCTCCAGAATCCTTCCGAACAAAATCCCATACGCACCCATGGAACAATGCTTCTTTTCAGATTGATCTGTCAAATCCGACCACCGTAATCAAAATTTGTCAAAAATGTCTCGCGTATTTGTGACATGCCTACACCTAGCTTTAAGTGAGCCCCACCTACTGTAACAAATGCTTTTCCCCTCCCATTTGCATTCCAAATTATGAAACTTGGAAACAAGATAACTTCAGAAACTATGATAATCCCAACTTATATATCATAGTAGATAACATTAGACTCGAAACATCACCTATTAATTGCTTAGACAAATGAGAAAATTGGCCGTTCCACCGTTAATAAACTAATTTGTCAATCAGGTCAACACTTGAAAAAGAGCAAATAGGCATGAATAATGGGAGCATACTGGATAGACTAAATAACCTCTACTGATCAAGCCCTAGGAGGCTCCTAACTATTGAGGAACCCAGCAATCTTTGAAATAGAATGGAAAGCACTCAAAGTCGCAGCAGGCAATTAATTACGGATTCGAATTCGCTCTTTCATTCTCCTTAAGCCATTCAATTGCTACATTATTGAATCAAATGGCCAATCGATCCTTTAGCTTTGGCTCACACTCACATGCAATCAAGTCACGATTCCAGTATCCTTCGCACATCATGCTGTTCTACACAGCATAGATTCATTCAATCCCCGTACATGGATTAGCTCAAACCCTGAAACATATAGGAACTGCATTGAAGTTAATAAAGCCAAAGGACAATAGCAGAAAGCCAGAAGCCTTATACTCGTACCTCGTCTGTTGCTGCTTTCTCCCCCCCCCATCTTGAATTAAATGCCCTCTTTCAGAGGCAATGAGACTGTGAGTGTTGACGCATTCAGACGTGACTTGGACTGAATAATTATATATTCCTTGTCATGTTTACACTTTTCACTATCTAACCTCCTTTAATGACCAAGGCAATTAAGCATGTGCACCCACAGTGTGAGTGGATTGCATCTATTTACAGTTGCACTTACTTGACCTTATGGAAAGGGAATAGTATTTAGCGAGAGTAATTTTGCAATCCTCTTTTCATTTGCAAAATTGCTTAAAATGATTTCCCTATAGAGGGGTGGGAAAAAATTTATGCGAGCAGACAGATTGAAAGCGAGACTATTTATTTTTCGGATCAAGTGATAAAGTTATGCAAATATTGACTGGAGGCATAATTTTAAATCAGCTTGAACGAAAAGTTAGCAATCCATAATAATAATTTTGTGATTTTTCGTACATTTATTTGGACGTCTTCCAATACCCCGTTTCGATAGATATTGTGTAAAACGAGCAGTGAAAGTATTTACTCTGGAATGTAACAGTCAAAATGTTCTTATTTGAACATTTCATAAATGGGAAGAAAAGTTGTATAAATATGATAAATTTCCACACAAAGAGGGCAATAGAGACTGACATTTATTTGAGTCAAAATGGAGAGAGCGGAATATAATGAAATGTGCTACTAATATATTTGCAGAGGGGAGGGTGAAGGAAGTGGATGGAATTCTAACAACTTTGGATGAGAATGATCAAGGACGTATAACTACTTTTTAGGTTTCAAAAAGTTTTCATGGATGAATATGGACTTGCATCTTAACTTTCGTGTCTCTCATGTTAACTTTTATTTTTAGCTCAAAAAACATAAAGTTTGATTCGTATCCGCATTGTAGACGTTAATTTTTTTGATACCCCTTACATGAATAATACCCTAAATTTTATCCCTAACATTTCCTACACAAAACACCCATAAGAAAGCATGTCACGAGGTTTACGTCCCTACGGGCAAAAGTACCAATTTTTCTTGTCTCCAATGGTTTATTTTACTTTCATCCGGAATGTGAATGTTTCTAGTCTTTGTATAGAGTATGTGGCTGTGACTGTGACTGTCGTGTCGTTGAGGTTCCCTCCCATTGGGTGATCCAAGACATTTTGGCTCATTGTGGTCTCTTTATGCTGTCAAGTTATAAGACTCAAAGAGATAGAGAGAGAGAGTGTGATTGTATGAGAGTTTCCTTCTGCGGTTTGCTTTTCCAGCCGAAAAGAAAATTCAATCTGGCTAATGCATTAAATGTGTCGGGAGGGACACAAATGTCAACTGAAATAACTCGTTCACCAGTCACGTCATCCGCTCTCTCAGCGTCAGCATCCTCCGACCAATTTCTCCTTTTTGAGATAATAGATTACTTTATTCCACTCTAGGCTTTCTCTCCTCTTCTTCTACGTGCTTTCTTTACTCAATTTGATTTCATAGACTACAAGTGATGGCCTTTCCACTTTATGCTCTCTCAGTCCCTCCTTAACTCCCATTATTCTTCAAGCCCAGCCTTAACTAACTCCGTGGTTATACACACGCTCCAGTATCAACTTCTTCCAACTGGGAAATATTTTTATTAAACTTTGCATCTCCACTGCTAAATGCTAATTTTGATTTGATATGAGCTACTCATCCGTAATTGCTGTTATGTAATTGGTCTGATACTGGGAAGAGCACTTGCTGGTACTGACAGATGAATTTGTAGTGAATCCAGCTCTTCTTCCTTTCTTCAAAGGATGAAACAAGGAAGGTTTACCAAATCATTTTACCTCACAGCAGGATCATGCTTCTTCCATCATGTAGCTTAGAAGTGAGTTCAAGGTACATTTCATTTTAGCAATAAATACAAGACAGAGTCTCTCCTTGTAACGCGTAGTTAGCTTGGAATTGATATGCTAACAAGCAAAGGATCTCAACGTTGGATTGGGAGTGTATAGGTCTTTACCGAATAATTTGATGTCTCTGACGATTAGTATACAAACACAGGTGAATCTGGCAGTTGCACTTGTCTAGTTTTTTTCATTAAGTCGAAACGCAACAGGATTTGACTCGCTCATCTTCCACTTGCTGCATTCTATCAACCGTGATCACCCAGGCTGAAAATGCTTTTGATATTTCTAACCTGGAAGATAATTACATGATACGTATTATATATATTTAACTTAACCTGCTTCGGCTGGATAGTTCAGCTATGGCTTCTTGGCCACGAAAATTAGACATTTTATTCGTTTACTTGATATTTATCACAATAAATAGATTTATTGATGCATGGTTTTCTAATTATGAGTTACTGCTGTAAGTTCAGTCCCAGATATATTTTTACAGATGGATTCAATTAATCTAGATAAAATTTAGATAGATGATTTGCTACAATAATTTGTAATTAAATTTCACCTAGGTAGTTCAAACTATAGGATCTGAATTAATCGTATTCAATTCATCGTTGTAGGTGACCCCGACACGTTAAGTTACAACATTACCTCTCCTCATCCCTGTCAATCAACCAGGCACAGAAAACGGCAAACTCAATTAAGACCATATGTATGAAACTTAATTGCACCTTATTGGCACGAGCAAATTATTAATTTACCTAAATCCATACAAAAGTTATGAGCAGCAGATTCATAAATTATAAAATTGAACAAATACATAACTCAGGTCCTCAGGTGTTCTTATATAATTAAAATATGTGGGTTGAAGTAAATAACATTCTAAGCGAAAAACCATGAAAAACCATGATTGGCAGTTATCAGATAACGTCCCTACTACCAGAAATTTTGTTGCGATTTCGTAATTTCTTCCAATCATATATTCGGAATAATTTAGGGAAAAAGCAAGTTCTAACACTTGATATACTGTTGACTGTGATAAGCAGGGAAGTCAACGTCCGAAAACAACTTACAATTAGTGATAACATTATTTTTCAAGGCAGACCAAAGGCATAAAACAATAGTGGAGTCAAAATATTCTGCAGCTCATTGTTAGAATACTAATCCATTAATTAAGTGAATGACAACATATTTTGTAAGCTTATTGCAGGTTAAAGTAAAAAAAAAAGTCGAAAAGTACTGAAAGTACTAGATAAAAAGATTGTTTTAAAGTGTATCAATCTCAATATTGTTTAGTTTAAGTGATCAAAATGCAATACAATTTAAGACATCTCCAACGTTTGATAAGCACGGCATAAAAAGATGCACTAGTTGGTAGTAAACAGTGCACAGTAAGGTTCTTATTCCCTGATGGAGTAAAATAGACAAAAATGGGTTCGATTTATTAGCATGTAAATGCCACGAACATGCATGCATCATCAGTTTTACGCCCCAACTCGTCACATAATTTTTTTCTATCAAGCATTCTAATTACAGTCCATTGTATTGTAATAAATGTGTTCCATCTGTTCCATCATCATTGAACAAAGAAAGATGAGCCTGTTTGCCGGTGATGTGATCTATCTCCTGTACCTTTTTCGGAGGGATAAGCAGAGTACTAAATGCAACACCATTGTTACCAATTGATACAAATTATACAATAGGAATAAGCTGAAGTCGACATGATTTCTGGTGGTCACGTGCAGCCCACAAGTGCCTTCAGCATCAATTGAGTACATGCCTTCTGTGGCAGACGTTCATAAAATAACCAAGCGTAGGGTCCCATTGTGTGGACCTTGATAGGAGTTTTTAACATGTTAACTAAACAAGTCATTAAAACTAAACTATACTTGGTCTACAAAATAACTATTTACCTAACCTAAACAGTTTGCATTTACTTATCTTAGTATGGTTTAAAAAACTATCAACTGTAGTCATTCAACAGTTAGAACTTCTAACTTAGAACGGGAGGAAAAAATCCATACAGTTTAAAAGTACATTCTAGAAAATTAGAGTTAAACAAATTAAATACTCTTTAAAATCCCTTCCAAACATTTCTTGTAGCAAGAACCACACTGAATTGAAATTTATTACGGGCTGCTAAAATTTGAACTGTTTTTGATCAAGACTCATTTTCCTACAAAAAAAATGCATGGAATACTTTTTAAAATTTCAATTTAAGCAGCTTTAGCTTTCAGCATGAGGAAAGAGAAAGTCAAAGTACGTAGATTGATTGAAATCCCTCGACTTCAAACTAAAATACTAAAAACAAAAACAAAAAACGTATTAATTATTTTTTCTTAAAAATCAAAGCCATTATCCCATAATCCCACCCCAGACTAAAATCAAAGAACGAGCTCCCGAAAGCCATACAGTGCTCGGACAAAATGTGGTGATTGAGAAAAAGAGAGAAACTTTTTGAATTAATTAAGTTGAGGAATGGATGGATATGAGGGGAAAAGGGAGCGTCGTGAGTCTGTGATTGGTGAGGGAGGATAGAGAAAGGGCTGGAAATCAAGAAGGAGAAAGGCCTTCGAGAAAGCGTGTGCGCCGGCCTTTGCCATCCAAATCCATCCAGATCATGAGGACTTGGTCTTTTTGCCAAACTTGAATGTTACTTTACCTAAAATATATATTCCTATACCCCCTCATCTCTGTATAGATAATCCAAAATATCGGTGTCCAATCCCTGGTCCGTGATCTGCAATACTTTACCCTTCCTCCAAGCCCCTTGACTCTCATCATTTATCCTCGCTCTATCTCTCTCACGATCCACATC
Source organism: Agrenia bidenticulata (assembly GCA_034694785.1). Taxonomy (NCBI): domain Eukaryota; kingdom Metazoa; phylum Arthropoda; class Collembola; order Entomobryomorpha; family Isotomidae; genus Agrenia; species Agrenia bidenticulata. The sequence continues at coordinate 74,515 of JAQFYM010000192.1, read as the reverse complement.
CTCCGAATAACAACCATCTCTCTCTCTCTCAATCTCTCGAGCTATCTAATGTAGACGTCTGTGGATACGAGATTGAGAAACTCAAAGTTATTCCAGGCAAATAGAAAGAGATACACATAGATACACTCGGATACAACTCTCTCACAACTGATACCTTGTTCAAGTGTGCAGAAGCAGAGGAGCAAAAGACCATCAAGTGTGGTTAGATACCTTCTTCATAATATATATAGCTACTCGCTGTTCTTCCAAGAGTTTCACTTCTTCCTCGATTACACACCAGTTTTCATCATTCCTACTTCTTCCCTCATCTGACTGTGTGAGATATCATATAGATTAATTACTACTTTCATAGAGGTCCGACATTTTATTGGTCTGGAGCTTTTTCCCGTGTCAAATATTTTTCATGCACTTTCTTCTCCTAATTGCGAGAAGTAGAAAAGACGGTGAAAGGGACTGAACTCTTTTAGGAGTCATTGCAAGATAATTATAAAGGGGAAATAATCTGGTCAAGATTGCTTTGATAAGACAGCGCTATCTCTGCAACTACTTGAGGATGGAACTAACGACTCATAATAACGGTAAGACTAAGAATTTTTGCATGGATATTGCATATATTAGATTGCTCATAGATTACAGTAAAATATTTTAGCTTTGAGTTAGACGGTAGGAAAAACAATGCGGAAGTTGATTCTTGGTACATGTAGAAAGGTCTTCTTTCATTTTTTATACACGGTATTTTAATTTTGTTGGAGCATTAAATGTCAAATGATACTGAACGCATAAGTTGAAATTTTAGCGAGATATACTAAAACGAAATTTTAGAATAAAAGCTCAAAATGAATTAAAAATATTATAAATAAATCTCTCACCCTAAGATGAGATTTCAAGAACTGGAAAGTTTTGGTAAAATCAAATGTTGAAACCTACATTTACAAAAGGCTTGTAGCAGCCGTAGCAGGTACTTCACTCAGATTCAATCATCACTACAGGGTTCTCTTTGCATTTTGAAATTATAGTATAAAAAAATTTATATAAGCTTATCAGAATCCAAATTGGCCTGGCAGTTTTCCTAAATATGATTTAATAACCCGACTCACACCACCAGGACTTTAAAAAGAAACTATAAAGTCACCACGAATGAGGATGAAATGATGACATGTGTGTCAAATTAGGTTGATTAAAAATCGAGAAGTCATATTAATTTGAAGGATATTTCCATACCATGAAGGGATAAAAAAAAGGCAACCTGCAGAGCTGGACAGACTGGCTAATTTATTCCGGAAGAAACCATCAGACCAGTTAGCCACCACTCAGTCATTCAGCTTAATATGAAATAGAAATTCAGTTTAGGGGCTAAGGCCACTTGTTTCAAATGGGATGAGTCCCCTCAATGTACACACATATATATGTATAACTAATATCATGGGGATTGAATAGTAAATTGGAATGTAGGGGTGAGAAAAAAGGGATAATGCCTATGTAATCTCCCCGAATTTTATATGCTTAGTAACACAAAAGTGATTTCCTATTGTAAATAAAGCTGACTTTACCATACTTCAGGGACACTGTTTTATTCAATAAATGGGACACCATTTGGCACGCTAGTTGCCCTCTTGCCCCCTGCATCTTCTATACGACGAATACAGATCCTTGTGTTTTTATTCTTCGGGCTTCTGTTGAGTCTTTTACTTACATTTTATGAATGCATGAGGGTTGACCGAAACCGTATCATATTTCACAGGTCATGACAACACCAACCTGGTGGTCTTTCAAATGGGACAAAAAGGTTGTCTAAATTCTTTTGAGACTGTATGGTTGTGACAAATGGTTAATAAATTGACAACGATGTGCTTGTTTTCTTCTGTTGAATAGTGTGTAGGTTAAATCTGGGTTTCCAATGGGGTTTAATAGGTTTATTATTTTAATGACGGATTTTTTGAAACTTTGAAATTTTTTTCAAAACAAAGTGATCAAAGTTTAACTATGTTTCAATTGCTTATGCCTTAAATCATATTTAGTAAACATAGCATCTGTAAAATAAAATTATTAGAATCAAAGTTGAATTACTAAAGTTGTTAATTTTAAAAGTAAATTTCTATTTGCTAGTGATGTGGTCTGTGAGAAACCTTCTTTGCAGATTTGCTCGGTTAAGCTGATTGATGATAGGAATGATACATTGTGTTGTATTCCAGCTACTCTTCCATAGGAGACTGCACAGACAGAGTACGTTTTTCAGTTCAAAATGCAATTAAAGGGTAAGAAGGAAATAGATAGGATGAATAGATTGAGGATGAACAACAAGTTAATCTGGAAGGCTTAAAGTTGAGCATTTTCCAATGAATATTAGTTGAATGGGAAATAACCGTTTAGGGACTATGAATCACTCTCTTGGAGATTTATCCATCCATTTCCCACTTGCCTTTCTGATCCTTCAGATTGGAAAACTCGTAAGTCGGCAGGGCAAATTATTCCCAAATGTTTCTCCCATTATTCCTCCGTTGATCCACCTCTAGTCCCACCGTTCCTATTTCTATCTATAATAACTTCATCTCTAGTCCCAGTGCTATACCTTATTTCCAGTATTAGTGTATCCCTAAATCTGGCCACAGACACATCTGATCCCACGTACACTTGGCTGGCACACTCCGAGTCAAATGCAGATTCCCTCTACTATTTATAATTCTCTGATTCCATTTCAATCCACACCCAAGCAATCTCCTATCAGTTCCATGATAAAGGCCTGTCCTTTATTCTAAAGTTTGGACTTTGTTAGATTGAATTGTGCACAGGGAACCCTGGTGTATTTGCTAATTTAGTTTATGCTGCTGCTATGTATAGCCTGGCACCGTCACCCAAGTCTAGTAGAGGGAATAAGGGTCAATTTTGCATATGAAAACGCATCGGTTCATCTGTCTGCATAAATTTGAGAGCTTTTTTGACACTTTAGATTACTTAATTAATCCTTTTAATCCATAGCCTACCATAAAGTAAATGAAAATTAAAACATCTTCCCATGAGGGCTTCATCGTACGAAAAACTACTATAGAGTTATTACTACGTGTACTAGAGTGTAAGCGCACACGATAATAAAATTAGATATGCAAACCTCAGTCTGAAGCCTGAAGAATCTCCACGAATCTCTGTTTCCATTCCTTGTCTTGATTTTAATGGAATAGACGGATTAAAAAGTTTTCAAGCGAAGTGGTTTTGAGAAGAATCTCATAATGTCGGAGTTCCTCATTCATGTCACTCTGATTAAATTCTGGATGCAAAAGGAAACGTCTTTTGAAATTAAATCAATCAAAAGTTCCTGAGTGGAACTTTTCTTTCAATGTCATAAAGGAAAGGAAAGGAACTAAAAGGAAGCCAAGGGAGAATTTAATGTCTTTGAAGTGAAGAAGATCTCTTAAATCTCTAAATGAGACAAAGTTAGGGAGCCCTGTTGAAAACTCTGATCAACTTTGAGCTCCAGAGAGCTGATTCGATAATTTACGGAAGGGAGATTGAGAAAGATAGGTGGAAGCGTTTGATAAAATGACGACAGGCGAGAAACAGGCACCCCTCAGGGAGTAATTAATTCTCGATTGATATTTTACAACCATATGGGTCTACCCGTACCTCTTCTAAGCTTATCCTACTAAGTACTCTATAGCTCAATTCCAACGAACACGGGGTTTGAATTTTAAGTATAATTCTTAGAAATTTTCGACATTTTAAAATCTCTAATAACATTTTATTGCATTATTTTATTACTCTGTCTATATCTTATTGAATGCCTGAATTTGAAGGAGGATGTGTTTGTTTTTATTACAGAGTCAAAGCCTTCTTCACCCTGTTCCTCAACGTCCCCTCCTCCTCATCCATACTCAATTTCTAGAATTCACTCAAATTCCCATTCGAACCGAACTTCAACACCGATGCCCATTTCATTGACAACCAATTCACTTGGCTCCCCTACTTCACACCATTTCCCGAATCACCAGAGTATTACCACTAATGATGGGTCACGGTCACCTCCGAGTTACATACCACAGAGTTATTGCTCTCCATCTGGTAAGATCGAAATCAAATGTGTCTAGTAGATACTTCCCCCTGACTACTTAATTGGGACATCTTTGTTTTACTAAATACAGGACGACGACCGAGTACGGGGCTTAGTTGTGTCGTTTGTGGTGACACTTCATCCGGGAAACATTATGGGATTCTTGCGTGCAACGGGTGTAGCGGATTTTTTAAGCGGAGTGTCCGGCGTAAGCTTATTTATAGGTAAGCAACTCTAAATAGAACTGGGTGTGTACTACATGTCGTTTTGATAAAAGCTCCATGCCATTTTCCAGATGCCAGGCAGGAACAGGGACGTGCGTTGTGGACAAGGCACATCGGAACCAATGTCAGGCCTGCAGATTGAAGAAATGTCTGAACATGGGAATGAACAGAGATGGTAAGCTTTAAAATACAACAAGTATTTTGCAGTTAATTGTACTACAGTACAGTAGACTAGTTGCGTATTAAATACAGAGGAAAGGTCTGTAGTTCAGGGTAAAAGGTAGACTCGTAATCACTGATGATGGTCTCATATACTTTGTTGATTAAGGCATACGATCAGAAGCTTCACCTGTAATTGAACTAAAATCAGAGGTCATTAAGAAAATCCAAAAGAAATCCATTTTAGACAGACTAGACTCACGGTATTCATTTGATTGGATGCAAACACAATGCAATAAACCTGTGCAAAAGAGTTCCAGTTCGAGCAAAATAAAGAAGGGGTCTAATATATCCGCTTCACTTGCAAATGATCAAGTCTCGCCTTGGATTCCGCGAGGTATGCCTGACATTTTTATTACAGCCTGTCCTGTGTTACATGAACATCACAAGAAAGGTAGTTAGGAAACCATTGGACCCCTTTGTGAAGGAGTGTCAGGCAGTACGACTTGGGCTTTCAGGAACGTGTTTTACATCGAGAGGGAGATTATATATTTTGAAGAGATGTAAGTATGCAAATGAGGTAGAATGACGATGCCAATTCATCCAGAGATTATTGCCTTAGTTTATTCTTGCGGTTTCAATCCTTACAATAGAATTGATCGGGTCTTACATGACAAGAGACAATAATCATAATCACTCAGATCGTGATTGTCACCCGGTTTGCCTGGTTAAAAGCATAGGTTTCAATCATGCATACAAAATAATATTGGATTTCCTCTTATAAATAATAATTCTGTCCCCGCATTATATTCAGCCTTCACAAATAGAGTAATCAAATGACGATCCTCATCCTCATCATCAGTACTGACTCTGATTACGGCACGCTTGGTTCCATCCTTTGAAGTTTTTCCACCGCTTTATTTCACACCCTGGAGCGTTGATTTAGATTTGCACTTATGCCTGTTATAGTAAAACCACAGACACCGTAATGATCATCCATGAGGAGAACGGAATTACAGATTCTCTTATTCTATAGTCCCGTTCATCTTTATTCTTGTGGTAGACTGTGTATTCCTCATCCATCCGCCTTTAGCCATTTTGACTTGTTAACATTAACAACCATCCTCACACACATCTCCTTATTATACATGGAGATAGATGTAGGGCCTTAGATGATCTTATACCATTTATTTCTCTATCTACGTATCATTAGTGAGAAAAACTGACTCAAAAGGGAATGGAATAAATGAGAACGTGCGGAAAAACAAAAGAATTTCTGAAAAGTCTTTTGATTTAATGAAACTAACTTTATTCAAAATAACTGTGAGATTCCATTCCTTTGTTGTTACGTATTTCAACTCTTGGGTAGTGTTTGTAGGTCTCCATGTTCTGGGAAGAGAGAGAGAGAGAGTGGAAATTGAATAAAAGAGAAGGATGAAAGGCTGACAAAGATATAAAGAGAAGAGGGAAAGATGGAGAAAATGTAGTTTTGGGTTTTATTGATTAGATTGGATAAATTTGACAGGATTAGTTGGGGTTGAGCCCTGGAAACTTTTTGATTAATAGGCTGATGACTTGTGAATGAGAGGAGAGGATTCAGTACCATAAAGGACTGAGAGCATTGAAAGTCGCTTAGTTTGATTTAATTTGATTAAGTTGGTCAACCCATCCGTGTCTATCTATCACGGGTGGAATTGAGAGACTATTTTATTCTCTATCTGTAGACAAGACCTCGGAAAGAGCCATGTATATATCTATAGATATTGCCTAACTTGTTACTTTGTAACGTGGTAACATCATCAAATCCCGACTTTGACAAAACGGCTTCTTACATTCGTGCTCGCTTTCCAAGGGAGAAAAGAGATGAGATTTCATTCAGAGACTAGCAAATCCTCAATCGAGTAGGATCAAATCATACCAAATCAGATCACATACAGATCGTGCCAAACCAAGCCAGAGTTAAGTGGATAAGATGATGATGCAGACAGGTTACGGCTACACAGCCTTTCACCCTTCCTTTTCCATTCCAAATGCCCAAAGGTTCACCAGGGCAAATTCAATTGGGCTGTTGTGAGAATAATATAAATGTCCACGTCAATAACGCTATTCTGATAATAAACGCCTCATATACGCCGCCATAAACCTTTGTCTCAGTTTATCCATAAAGGGTAGAAATTGAATTTGAGCTTTTTTCAGAAACCTTTTTAAAATGGTTACAGTTTGTTATTTAACTGATGAGTAAGTAAGTACATTATAAATTAATTCACCACAAACTAGTTCATGTCTATATTATATTAGCAAATTGAGTTGAATTTCGAACATTAGACATTCTCAACTTAAATGAGACATTTGATGGCCACATCTTTGATTTGAGAAGCTAGGAGTCTATCTCAGTCGTAAATGCTGTCCATTTGTTTAGCTTTGGGTCTATGTCTTTGTGCTGTATTATTTACGGTACACAAAATAAAAATAAAACTGCAAGTACATAAATGTGTGTAGTGACCATGTAGTGACAGAATTCTGTTTTCTCTAGCCGTTCAGAACGAGCGCCAGCCCAGGAACACAGCAACGCTGCGGCCAGAGGCATTATGCGAAATGGATCAGGAAAGGGCTCTTCGAGAAGCAGCTGTAGCAGTAGGAGTTTTTGGGTAATTTTTAACTTAAAAAACATTAATGTATCTAACAGATGAATTGAATACTAAACCCACTAAAAATAAGTGAGCTTGGATGATTAATCAGACAAAATTTTAATTTGACATAAAGTCCACTTTTGGCACCAAGAGGGGGTCCCGGAGCAGGCTTAAATATGCATAGTTCTCATCAATCGATAATCAACGCGTACGGAATACCTCAGCAAAATCAAGTTCCCCCTGTACAATCTTCTGAAAGCAATGGGATTCGGGATAATGATGATGGTAACACACGTCATTTCGACACTAATAAAGACCATTCATTCTATCGACTCTTTTGCGTTTATTCTCATCTCGAATTATTGCAGAAGACAGCATTGACGTTACGAGTGACGATAACACTCCAAACAGGAAGACGCCACCTATTTCCTCAGCTCCTAATGGAACAGGAACTAACGGAACGCACTCTACAACGTCTGGCTTCTCTAGAAGCATTTTAACAAATAATTCACTTCCGAGCAATGCGGTGGAAATTCCATCAGCGATTTACAATCCCGCCCACGAGACAATCTACGAAACCTCTGCAAGGCTTTTATTCATGGCAGTTAAATGGGCTAAAAATCTACCATCTTTTGGAACACTACCGTTTCGAGACCAGGTATCTATTTTAACATTGTAATTATCATGAGCTTAAATCCACTCATGCTTACCCAACGAATTATTATAAGTGCCATTCATTTCTTGAGGTAATCCTGTTAGAAGAAGCGTGGGCGGATTTGTTCCTCCTAAATGCTATTCAATGGTGTATGCCCGGAGACTCTGTTCCCCTATTTTCGGCTACGGACCACCTTTCTCACCTTCCAGGGGGCAAAGCGGTACAGGTAGGTTTAGCTTGCTGAAAGAGATACAATTCAATCTGGGATACTTAGGAGGATGTGTAACTTTTATTTTCAAAATAGGTTGCAGGAGATTTAAGGACATTGAATGATGCGTTAGCAAGATTTCGGGCGATTGGAGTGGATCCGGCCGAATTTGCTTGTCTAAAAGCAATCGCTCTATTTAAAAGTGGTAAGAGAAGGATAAGAGAATTGGGAATTGTGAACCTGTGATTTGTGCTGGGGAAATAAAATCTGATCTCTGATTCCTCCCCATGTAGACACCCGAGGTCTAAAGGATCCACTCCAAGTGGAGAACCTGCAAGATCAGGCGCAAGTTATGTTGTGTCAACATTCACGAGGCCAATACCCTAGTCAGCCAGCAAGATTTGGTCGACTTTTGCTCATGATGCCCCTCCTTCGACAAGTCCCTGCCCAAAGGATTGAGCTCCTCTTCTTCCAAAGAACTATTGGGAACACACCCATGGAGAAAGTTCTTTGTGATATGTACAAAAACTAGTTCATGATTCTTCACCCTTGGATATTTATTGCGTGATGCTGAGATAGTTATAAATATAGTCACATTTCTAGTCTCCTTCTTGTCACATCTTCTGAAAAATGATGCTTATATGCTTGAGTGTTTTCCCCAGTCTAGTCCCTTTCAGTCCGCGTGTTTTTGATGACGAATGAATAGAAAACTGACAGAATCCTTTAATATATAATGATTTAAAATGTCATGAATAACAGGATAAATAAATAATATGAGGTGTTTTAAAACTTTTAAAAGCATTTATATTTCTCTGTAACGATGCCTGGCCTGGAGTGAGTAGTTAGTTGCTTATTGAAACAAAATGTAAACATATAGACATTCTGTTCTATTGAGGCTCAATAAAAAGAGTTTTGGAAAATAAATTCCTTTCAAAAATTGAATGCAAATATGATTTTCTTCGTGACATGAAATCGATGGGATTCTTTCACAATTAGATGTATCAAAGATGAAGATTTTATATTGTTAGTTTGTTTGCGAGGAATCATATCATCCTAATCATTAATTTACTACAGTTTTACTACAGTACAAAGTTGTATTAATAAATTAGTAGAATATTTACAGTAACTTAAAGGGACGAAAAAGTTTCGGTTATTAATTCCACCATTCCACGGGACTATATATTTTAGTTTCTGTCGGCACTGAACAAAAAATATTCAGAGTTAATACCTTAATAACGATTATTGTCCACTTCAGATTTCGGAATTATTACTTGAGCCAATGGTACTATGTGTAGTACACAGATTTGATGGCAACAAGTTATAATTGATCCATGAGGAACTTTTAATCATGAAGATATAGAAGGACTACATTGGTTAAAAGCCTAGTGACTACTGTGGATCAAGATTTCAAGATAACCACGCCGACAATGTATGAATAAAAAAACGGATTACATTTATCATTCAAGCCATGTTCTCATGAGTCTGAATAAATCTCTGGCTTCTCATTGAAAAAATTGAATCTGAACAAGTGCCTTGAATCTGTGTGCCATCCAGGTTTTAATTTTACAGAATTAAAAGACTAGAACGATTGAGATATTTCTAGTTTACATGGAAAAAGTCATTTAAGTTCACTGTGGAAGAAATCGATATAGTATTTCTGAACTGCAACCCAATGAATTCAAGGAGAGACAGGTATCAGAAACATTCATTATAAAATGCAATAATTAAAATTGTACCCCAGTATTTAATTGGTATCAACAATTCCCGATTGAAAAATTATATCTGTCCCCTTTTACAAATTAGTGCTGCAGTGGGGTCACTGCATGAATTGGCCCCGTCCAAGGATCTTAAAAAAGCACTTGAGTGCCCCATCTGCAACGAAGTACCCTTGGCACCTATTTACACTTGTTCATCAGGACATACAATTTGCGGAAAATGCAGAACCGACTTGAGATGTGGAATGTGCAAAGAAGACTTGTCCAAAACTGCTCGCAATGTAACTGTCGAACTCATTGTTTCCAACTCTTCATTTTGGTGCAAGTACTTGGCAGATGGTTGCCCTAAAATCGTCAAAGGGATCGAGTACAGAGATCATCTTGCTGCTTGTGAATACCGGTATGATTTTTGCAACCACAACAATAAATATTTGAATTTATCTTTACAAATTTTAAAGGCATAAATACCAAACGGTAGAGTAGCAATGATAATCTTAGACAAGTTAAAATCTTTTACAGAAGAATCAACTGCTTCGAAACAGAGGGGAAAAGATGTACGGGAGAGCAGATACGGTTTAAAGATTACTTTCGACATCTGAAAGAATTTCACGATATTGAAGGTTTCGAGATGCCCTTGGCAAATTTGAACATGTCCGAATATTCCAATTGCCTTGCTTCTGGTATATACATTGCATATTCAAAATTTGTTCGAACTTCTAAAGAAATTCCTTCGGTCATGAGTAATAATTTTTTGTTTTATAGATGGACCATGGCCAATGTACTACTTGGAGTACGATGAAGAAGTATTCTTGAGGCATATGAAATGTGAGAACGCAATCGTTTACTGGTGGTTTACCATGATCGGTTCGAAGGAGGACGCCGCACGATACAAAGTCAAGGTTTCTGTGTACATTAACAACAACGAGGTATTTTCCATTTCCATATGTGATTGTAATATGTGTCTATCGTTATCAACTTTACTAAATCCATTAATATACTTCTAATAATCAACTACTCCCGATTTATTACGGAGATCAACACTATCGAACGATAATTTTATGAGATATGCTTTGCAGAGCTCAAGAATCGATTGGATTGTTCCTGTTTATTCTATTCGGGCTTCACATGACGAGTTAGCTAGCTGTTTTCGTGTTGCCGTTCCAGCCAAGCAATTGGAAACGTACTGTACGAAACGCCAGCACCCGCATGGGGAGATCTTTAAGTTTGTCATGGATTTAAAATACGAAATTTTTTCTCGGTATTGATTGCGTCAAAGAAATGTAATTCTTCATATAGTCAGCCAGCATTTTACAAAATCTGACACTCTTTAAAAAAACCACTGTAACGTTGAATTATATTGGGCCGTTTACATCATACCGCTAATACTGATATCTCTAAAATATCGGCCTGTACATCTAATCGGCAATTGAATGTGTTTGTAACGCTCAAGGCTACATAGTTCATTCATCATATCTACTTTTGTTCATGGCGATTCAATAAATATTGAAAACAGAAAATTTCGAATGTTCCTTCACATTATTGAAAGTCCATTCAGATTTATTGTTCTATTGGGCAGCATTTGCAAATTTTAAATGCATTGCATTAAGATGTGCTGTTAGCAGTGCATTGGGATTAACTTGATTGTGATTTCACCTTCAATGTGTATATTACTAATATGTATGTGGAACATTGAATATTTAAAAAAAATTACTTTGAATTAAACCGGTTATGGGAATTGTCTGGCTATGATTTGGTGGCTGTGAATAATTTGCATTGAATTGGAGTTACCTAATTTAATATAAATAATGTAAATCAAAGCCCATTATTAAATTCAGAAAACCCATCCAATTTTTATTTAAGAAAGACACCGTATATTTTGTCAATTGAAAACTTCATTCACTCTTATCACACACAATTTCTAAAGTGTTTTCGACCAACGCAATCTTACCTACATTCAACAATGGTTGCTCACCGCCTTGTAAAGAGAGATACCTATATTCTTCTTGAAACTTTAATTCAATTCATACCGGTATAGAACCAATCTTAAAAATACAACTACTGGTAATTCAACAGTACATTGTACAACATTGATACTTCCGATTTAATTTTATACATTTTAAGTAATTATTGAGTGAGACGATTCTACGGCTACAAGAGAATTCTACAATGATCGCGAAGAACTAAAAACGAAAAGGGGTTAACATAAAGAGCTACAAAATTGCGACAATATTTTATGAGAATTGGCGATTCTTCCTCAATTTAAGCAATAATAGAATACAGTACTGAATTGAATAGTACCGATGGAATAGTTTGCTCTACAGATGATGTAAACCCAACCGACGTGGCGGTTTCTAAATTAAAATCTCGATGACTGCTTTCTTCCTCTGATATTTTCTAGTCACAAAGATTATTTTCTAAAAATAGGTAAATACAAAATTTAATTGGTTTAATTCAGTCGAGAAATCTAGAAATAAATAATGATAACTTATAAGTCATACCGGTGCTTCTTCGATGATTTTGGAGAGTCGCGTGAGGATTCTCGAGGACGCTTCTTATCGCTGCTGCTGTGGCTACTTTTGCGCTTATCACTACTGCTTCTGTGCCGGTCACTTTGACTGCTTCTATGGTTATCACTGTGCCTCGACTTCGACGAAGATGAACTGAAAGCAGTTAGTATGAGAGTTTTAGTAAGTCTAGGAAATAATACCTGCCTAGTTGAAATAAAAATTATATTCATTACCTCTTATGCTTTTTGGACGGTGATTCTCGGTGAGATGACGGGACAGGTCGTTTGCCACTAAGTGTGGGACCTCCACCTCCCTTAGCTCGTGTATATTCATCTTCAAATCCACGTAGATTATGCTTGTCAGCTTCTGCGGCTTCAGCTTCAAGATCCGACCAGTCTTTTCCACTTTCTTCGCTACTTCCCAGCTCTAGTTTAAAAAATGAAAACCCAAACCCCATAATTTAAAATAAAAATTATAACACTGATATATGGCAGAGAAAAGTTACCATCGGATTCAGAGTCATCTTCATCTTCATCCACCTCCGAATACTCCTCTGAGTCTGACTCCTCTTCAGAATCGTCAACATCAGATACTTCGAATGTTTCATCTTCTTCCTCTTCATCATCATCTCCTTGGGCCTCTTCCGTGTCGGACTCAGGTTCTAAAAAGCTCCAGCCACCAGATTCGAAAAAGCCTTCGGGATCATCATTGATGGTTTTCATAATCTTTATCCAATTCAATGACTGAATTCCTTCCGTAAAATGGATTTGACATGAGCTTAAAATTAGAATATAATGTTAAACTAGCCAGCTGCTAACAATATTTATACAAAATCTATTTTTTAATTTTAAGTCCACTCACGTCAGCCAATTCTTAACATGATCTAACATTTGCATGGGAATCGCATTCACCATGACTGTCCTTCTAGAGTAGGTTTTAAACACAAAGACCATATCGAAGTTTTTCAACTGAAATTGAACCCTCTCGAAGTGAACCAGCTCTACATCTTCCAAAGATATGACGAATGGAGGCTTAATTGATTACAAAACACAGAGTTTTAGTACTTTTCCAGATAGTCTAAATGCATAACTAAGAAACAGAAAGCATTTACCCATTCGGTTAAGTTGACGATGCATCCAGAGGTTGGTTGAAGTAATACAGTTGACCGAAAAGGTGCACCAGGAAATCCTAGGTCTCGGAATGGTGTATCAAATTCTACATCACTCTTGGTGACCGACTCAACTTTTTCGCAAAAGGATTTAAAAGCAGTTGTTAGCTTATGACGTAACTCCCTTTCAGCCTGCTCTGCCGCTAAATCATCTCGATCGTGCATATGCTGGTGCTTTCCAAGATCAGTGTGAAGTTCTCCCACTTCCGTATAAAATTGAATATCCAAATTCTTTTTCTTTCCAATAATGATGGCATTCTATAATTTAACACCAAAAACGTGCTCATTAGAGTGATTCCAATCAAAGCAGGAAGAGGCAAGCAAACGTATACATCATAATTCATAATAATTTCAATCTACCTTTAGATGGAAATGTAGTAAGATTATTTGCTCTCCATCGCACGGTTGTAAAATGGCGTGCCGAATATTGTTGTAGAGGATATCTACTTTATCTCCACGAATAGACGTGTACCGAAATCCATTTGAGTGAGCCTACCCAGCAGTACAACAATTCAAAAATGTATATTACATTTAATATTATTATTATTAGTATAATAAGTCTTTTAAGATAAACATCATAAGTTTATAATTAAATAACAACATACCTCTAGTGTTCCACTAATGCGTTTCTGAGTTAAATTCGGTCGAATGTATAAATCCTTCAACTTTGGATTTCCTTTGTTCACTGACAAAACCAAAGAATCCTGCTTAACCAAGTCTTCCTTTTCTCGCTCTTCCGCTTCTCTGGTTTTGAACTTTTTCTGAACTTCTTTAATGAGACGAAATGCGGTATTCAGATTCGCACTTGGAGCTGAAATTTCTCCAGGCTCCTTTGTATTAGTACTGCGGTAAGTAACCTGATCAGAAAATTCATCATTCAAGTCATTCAATTATTAGAAATTAAATAATTGAAACCATGTTACATTAGCTATAAAAAATACCTCTTTCAAAAAGGTAGCTTCGGGGTTAGGGAAGGAACCCTCTGCCTTGGTAATAGTAGCTCCAGGATGAAAAAAGTTGACCCGCAAATATGTATAATCTCCTTCAATCGACTGAGAGATATTTTTGATCGTAGAAATGTGAAATGGCACGGGCATGCCAAATATCGGAAGAATAATTGTTTCATATTTCGAATCTAAACAAATTTCAGCCATGAATCAAGTATGTTTATACCCACAATCAGTTATTTTAAATGTGAACTACACTTACCTACGAATATTTTAAGGTCTTCAATTTCTTTTTCTTTTGGAATTTGGTTAATATTCTTGTAAGAAGCATTCGATTTTCGAACTTTTTCTACTTCTCGACCACCCTTCTGTTTTGCCAAACGCTCACGAGCTGCTTCGTTCAATGATGCTGCCAACTCTTTCTGCTGTTGCTTTCGTTTTTCCTCACTCGTATGCTCTTGCTGCATTAAATGGTACAAATATTAATTAATCAATGACTTGCTAAGCTTTTGATTATGAAGCTATTTATTTATACCCTTAGTTTTGAATCAAGGATGGCAGTTCGACGATTACGTCCCATCATATCACTGGGCTCAGGTTCATTTTCTTTTTCTTCTTCTTCGTCGTCGTCATCTTTTAAATAGATGCCAATGGATTTCAACTTCTTCTTAGTTGCAATTAAAGGTGTTGCAGGACCGCTCTAAAATTCAATTAAGCAATTTAGTTATTCAAGTTAAAAGATTAAATATTTCAAAATCGTAAACTAGTCCCACGAATAAACGTACTTCATTGACAACGACTGTATCTCCCACAAAAAGTGCATACGTCTTCGCATTGGTATCGGAAGCTGATTCGTTTTTCAAATCCGAAATCCCAATGTGAATATTACACGTCATTCCTTTGGCTAAAGTAGCAGTGCATTTGGGACCAATAAGTAGGGAGGCTTCTCGGAATTCAATACCCATTACGAATCCGAAGCTTTTTGTCAACTTGCTCACTAACTCTGGCTTTTCTTTCTTAACAAATGCGACAGCTTTTTCATAAATTTCATTGAATTTTGCTCCCGGTATCATATTTTTTAAAACTTCATCCTCCAGCTGGCATAGAAAATTGTAATACTCCTGTAAAAATAAAATTCCTTGAATTAGGAGGCTACATTAACTTGAGACTAATAGAATTGATATAATAAACTTCGATCAAACATTTATTTTTAAGTTTTAAAGTAAATACCTCTTGCTTTGGATTGGGATTTACGAGGAAGGTGCGCACTATATTGGAGCAATAAGACTTATAACGTGCACCAAAACAACAGACAATAGAGCCGAAGTGTAAGATGTTTTTATCTGTGACAGCACTGAACTTGAGACTGTAATGCCCTCCACTCTGAATAATTGGCGGATAGCACATTTCAATTTGGGAAGTATCCACACCCGTAACATATTTTTTATCAGATACTGCCGACTCCACGCCTTCCGCTAATTTCTGATGACGCACTTTTCGATCTCCATCAACAATATCCATGATTTGATCTTTTAAGTACTTGTTGAGCACATCCACCGATACTTGAAACGCTCGCTTCATAGTGTTAATTTCAGGCTCCTCTTTCACAGCCATTATCGAAGCTACTGCAGGGCTTACATCGAACTTCAGACGAGAAATAAAACAAAATCACAATCTTACACACTATTTTTTTTTAAACTGTCTGACTTGCTGAAATTAACTTACAGACTCAAACCCTTCCTTAGAAAACGCACTTCGCCATGCCTCCATAAACTCTCCGGGGAATTTATCTTTCCCAAACGCACCAATCGATTTTCCTCCCTTGCTTTTCTTCAGTGCTTCGATCAGTTTTTCGAAATTCGCCTGATCTTTGTCCCCCTGCAAACAACAAGTGTTTTGAAATTAATGTTAGTCATGCTTCCAGACATTCATTGTTACTAAACTCCATTATATTCAGTGTAATACTAACCCTAAGGCCCAAATAACATAATAATATACACAGCTTACTTTGTCCCTGACAAGGAGTCTAATTGCCGGCAGTCCATTCTCCTCCTTCGTTTCCACAGCCTTCAGGAACTCAATTTTTTTCTTCGACGAGAGAAAATAAACAATCCCTTCACAGAACACCATGACCGTGTCTGGTAGCTCGTACCCGAATAGCCAAGTCTATGTATTTAAATGATCACACATATTTAATAATATTTGACTCCCTTCCTCCTCATGCATATCCAAATCAATGTCGGCGAATCATCCAAATGCTGAACCCAAAAATAAAACCGTACCTGCAAGGCCATCGACTTGCTGTAAACAATATCTTCATCGACCCCAACGGCGACAGCAACGGCATCAACCTTCTTCCAATCATCAGTTCCTTCCTGCATACACATTCAAAATTACTCATTCGTCATTACACACAATACATTCGTAAATCGTTCAAAATCTGTCAAAATACTCTCATCAACATTGCAGCAACTACAACCGACAACCATACGATGAAGACATTTTTGTTCTATTTTCTGTACCCTTTTGACCTTTGATTATTACATGATTATTACTTACTTTCCAGGCAGTGTATAACCGAAGAAGTCGCCGATGAAAAACATCCTTGTCCACACCCGCTGGAGCCATGGCTCTGAGGTTCTTGCTCCCTTTACAAAGTCCGAGACTTCACTTCTCTGTGGGAAATGGTTAAATTAATAGTAATTAGTAAGTTTAGCTACTCTTTTACTCAGGTTCTATCCCTCAGATGTCAGAAGACGTAAAAGACAAGAGACAAGAATTTACAAGATATTATGGCGGTCCCACTTTGTCAGAAAAAAAAGCGTACATACGACTGAATACTCCCGCTTCTCCTAAACTCTGCTCGGCTTTCTGTGCAACGAAATTCAAAGTAAAATATATCTGATAGTGTCGGTGAGTTGAAAGTCGAGAAAGTAACGAGTTTTTACTTTAATTTCGATAAGTGTACTGGAAGAATGTCACTATCCCTTTCTCGATTATGTTTGGGTGCGGGTCACTTTATTGAAAAGCCGGGGATTATTCGGCATCGGTGGATACGTAGGGGAAAACCTCCAGAAGTTGCGAAAAGTCTTGCCCAAAAAATGGCAGGTTTGTTTGTAATGTAGAATTTTTTAGACAATTTTATAAGAATCGTTAACTTTATATATATTTTTTCAATAATTTAGAATGGAATTACAAAGACCCTGAGCTGCACTTTAGGGTAAACATCGGGTACGCATTTGACCGACCGAGTAGGAAGCTCGTGTTAGGAGATCGATTAAAAACTCGGAAAGCTACAAGGGAGAACTTGGAGATAGAGAAAGCAGCAAAAAATCGAACGTGTAAGTAGTTGTTTGTGCTTACACTACTGCCCGACCAACTAAATAAAGTGTAACAAATTAATTTACAATTATTGATTGGAAACTTTGCAGTAACTGTACGATTGGAAGATGTATATGAGGAGTTTACCAAGACCGTCGGACCTTTGCACTTACAGCAAGTTGCTGATTACTTTAATATCTATCAAGATTTATTTGAGGATGCTTACTTCACACCCGTCACACCTTTAGATATCCGATTCACTTCAGGAAAAGACGAGAATGTTGAAAGTGGAGTATATAATGGAAATCAGATTCTTCCTATAGACGTGGGTTTAGACATTTAAAAATATTCTCCCTATTTATAACTATTCTAAACTACTGATTGATAATCATAATTAAATAACTCTAGAACGGTTTTAGATTAAAAACTTTTCATCACTTTTTTTGTAGGCAGCAAAGAAGCCGATTGTAAAGTATACTGCTAAGTCAAACAGTCATTACACACTTCTTCTAACCACTCCTGATTGTCATTTAGGCGAAGGAAATGCCGAGTATCTCCATTGGCTTGTGTAAGTTTTAATTATTGTTATGTCTGTACAGCATAATGCAAGTATGTACTAAACTTATATAGACAGTCGATTCATTGAGAGGCTTTTTTGCACAGAGGAAATATACCTGAAAATAACCTGGAGAAAGGCCAATTGCTGTGTGAGTATATGCAGCCATTCCCTCCAAGAGGAGTCGGATTTTGTCGCTACATTTTCACTCTGTTTAGACAGGACAAGCTATTAGACTTTACAAAGTACCAAAGATCAGCTCCATGTACTAATCTAGCTGCTAGAACGTTCTCAACCTTCGATTTTTATCGGGAATTTCAAGACTTCATGACGCCTACTGGTCTGTCGTTTTTTCAAGCCAACTGGGATCAGTCTCTCACAGATTTTTATCACAACGTCCTAGGTAATGATCTTTCGATTACCTAAACATTCCATACTGTGGTTAAATTAAACCGTGTTGATCTTAATGATTTTTTGTCGTAATTTAAACTAATAGAAATGAAAGAGCCATGCTTTGAATATGACTTTCCTGCAATAGTTCTAAAGCCACAAGATTGGTTTCCCCATAAACAACCGTTCAATTTATATCTTGACAAATACAAAGACCATCAAGACTTACAGAAAGAACTACTTCTAGAGAAACTAAAAGAGCGACATCCTTTCAAGCCCCCACCAACGCCTCCTAAGTACCCTCTGGCTGACCGGTTGCCTCTAACTAATCCCTCGTGGCTGAATGAAGATATTCGAAGGAAGCGAGTGAAGGAAGGGAAATGGAAATACATGTAAAGCATGCCGTGCTTATGAAAAATAGAATTCACTATCAATTATTTATACATTTGACATTCATGTACACAAAGTTTGTTTTCATTAAAGTAAAACATAGTAGCATTTCATAATGGAAAGGGAAAATTTTCGTGGCAGTTATTCTTAGTTATTCGACAATTTAGCACTTAGACACACACAATTTAGACAATCCAGTGTGTTTGCATATGCATGATTTGCCTGTTTCGGACTTTTTCGGCATCATGGGAACTGTAATTTGAGTAACTGGCAGGAACTTTTTTCCATTTGAAATTGAACAGTTAAAAATCAGAGTAACATATAGCAGATTTTTTATTTCTGCAGCTAATAAGTAACTAAATTGGAATAGAATTTAAATTAATTTAAGGTTCTAGCATAATTGGAATAGTGAATAATTCAGAAATAATTGGCTACACATAACTAAACCAAAAAAGTTTACACCCAGCTTAGATTTTCAGTAATTAAAAAATAAAATAATTTCGAAGGTGTTCAAATATTTGTTCTAAAGCCTAGAAACCTTAAGATTATTTCCATTATGATTGTGAACTATAATAAACATTTAGTATGACTAATAGAGGCCTGAGGGACGTGTTAAAGATCTGGGATAAGAGTTATATACAGGATTATGGACCTGACCGACCAAAGAAAAGGCCAAACATTTACTGTTTTTTATCTGTGTATATAGCTGTACAGTCTGTGGAACAGTCTTGCTGGGACCAACTTATAACAGATTAGATTTTAGATTGAATTAAATAATCTTATAATGAATCGAGTCCCCTGTCCCTTTATACGTTAGCTTAAGAGTCAGTGCGAGCTTAGCTCCATGAAAAAATACAAACACATAATATAATAATCCAGCTGATGACACTTGTGTGGGACATTTGCACTCATTTATGTTATATATGTCTAAATTGTATTTCAGATGCATTAGGATTAATACATTAAACACTAATGCAGCACTCTGGTTTATCTGAATAATTCACAATCAGTCTTTGTTTTAATATTCAAAACTGCTGTGGACATTTTACCATCTTCAGACCAATTTTAACAGTTCTACACACTTGTTTCGACTTTTAGAGCACAGCATATTGGAAATAAGTAAAAAGTAATGCACAAGTGGCAATGGATCTCGTTGATTCTGTGTACCTTCGGTCTTTTGAAGGAGCTAAGACCCTCGGAACCATTTATTACTGAGTACATCATAGACTTTAAAAATGTAACTTCCAGTGAGGTTTGTGTGATACATAATTCTTCTGAAAAGATTTGAGGCAAGTTTCTAAATATGATTTTAATTTTACCAGCTTATACACATCGCCTTTCCCGTATCAACGTATACTTCCTTGGCAGTACTTGCGATCGTGTTTTTGGTGACGGATTTTTTTCGTTATCGATGCATCGTAATTTTTGAAGGATTTGCATACGTTCTGACTTGGGTGATTCTAATATTTGGTCAAGACTTGCGAGCTATCATTGTATGAAAGAGACTATCTGTTAACACGGGATTTTAAAACAAATAATGACAACTTTGCTTATTTTCGTTTTTTTAGTTTGTAGAGATATTTTATGGAATAGCCTGCGCTACCGAAACGGCTTACTTCACCTACATCTACGCAGTAACGGATAAAGAGTACTATAAACGAGTTACTTCACATACTTCAAGCGCTCTCTACGCTGGGAAATTTCTTGGTGGTCTCATAGCTCAGATTCTTGTGACATGCAAATTAATGGACTACCACGGCCTTACCTATTTGACCCTTATATTCTCATGCCTCGGATTTGTAGCAACACTTTTTTTGCCAAATGTGAAAACGTCGATTTACTTTCACCGAACTTGTCAGCCTAATAATGCTAATGTAACATTGGCTGAAAGAAGAACTTTACAATCCACTCGATTTACAAAGGCATATCAAAGATTATGGAAAGACTTTAAAGGAGCTTATTCCAATGGATATATACTGAAATGGTCAGTATGGTGGGCCCTGGCTTCTGCAGGACAATACCAAGTCATCAATTACATTCAAGCCCTGTGGGAGAAAGTAAACGAAGATTCATCTTATGATTCTTACAATGGTGCTGTAAAGGCCCTTCATACTCTTTTAAGTAGGATGAGCAAAATCAACTCAATGTTTTTTAACTTATTGCGATTGTAATTATTTTTTCTTGATGGTGAAATTCAACTAGGCTCCGTGATGTCTCTCGGGATTGGTTACATAAACGTACCGTGGAATAAATGGGGAGAAAGCCTTTTGTGCTCAATATCAATCCTACAAGGATTCATGCTATTGCTGATGTCCAAGACTGACAATTTATACATAGCATATTTCAATTACGTCATATTTCGAACAATTCATCCAGTTATGCAAACCATTGCAAGGTATATTCATTATTATGCTAAATTTGATTGCTAACAATACAATTGTATTCGATATATTTCATTTTTGTATAAAACATACTTGCAGTCTAACTTGTATGTAACTATTTTTTTATTATTATAAATTGCAGTGCCGAAGTAGCTCAAGGGATTAGCAAAGACAGCTACGGCCTAATATTTGGGATGAACACATTTCTTGCTCTAATTCTACAAACTATTTTAACGCTCGTGGTTTCAGACAAGAAAGGCTTCGCTTTTGACGAGAGAATGCAATTTTTTATTTACGGGATTTATTTCATATTTTTAGGTACTTTGTTTTTATTCGTATTCGTACATTCGTTGATAAGGCGAAGAATGGGACGAAGTCTTCAAGAAAAACAACCCGACTGCAATGTTGTGGCTCCTCAAATGCATGCCATTACTACTGCAGATCCTAATACTCTCAGCAACATAGAATCCAACGAATTCAGTGGGATGTTGTTACTGAATATAAAAAATGACAAAGGAAATAAGGCTGAAACAAGTATTAACTAATGCTCAAGTAACCTCAGAATTTAATATGACAAGAAGTGTGAATGAAAAGGCAATAAAATACTGAAATCGGATCTTGACTAGTTTTTTGCAATGTACTTTTCAACTCATAAATTCATATCAACCAATTATGTAAGATTGTGACATAAATAATTTTTCCTATGAGTTTATCATGCATACTATGCATATAAGTATTAACTGAGAGAACTGGATGCTTATAAAAGTAGATCTACCTAGTTCTAGTGGTAAAATATTTTATTTTTTTACATTAATTAACTAAGAGAAACATATTGTTACAACCATTTAATGTCTATTAGACATGCATTTCATGCGGGATAAATTGGATTAATATGTAGTTTTTTAAACAGAATAATTGTTTTAGCAAAATCACATGAGAGCCGTAGTTGAAAGAATTTAACCATGTTTTGAATAGTATAAATTAGAAGTCAGATCAGATTGCCGATCGTGCCATTGAATAAGAGTTTTATAATTTCCCTTTGTGTCTCTTACAAATACTTACAATATCCCCGGATAACATATTAACCCATTTTCTATTCTTGGGTGGTGGCAATTGTTTTTCATGGCCTGTATAATATATTTCTTATGCATAAACACCTATGAGAATAATGACTCCTACAAACTCCAAATAAACTTCCATCTGCAGATGCTTGAATTGCTTGAAATCGAAGGTTGCATTCACTTACAAAATGGGAGTCCTGCTTATGAAATATACTGAAAAGATAATAGCAAATAGCTTCTGTCCGCCCAAATCAGCAACGAAACCGCATATCCATAGATCCCTTTTCCTTAATAGTTTTGCACAAGAAAGTAAATGGACGGGAAGCTTTTTTATTTCTTACTAAAGGAATTGATTGGCAATTAGCCTTGCTTATGGTTGATTACTTAGAATGTAAGATGGCCCTAGCCTAAAAGCCAAGAAAGTATTTTGCCACACACATTAATAGTGTAACATATTACACACATTCTATTATTCCAGCACTACCCATGTGTTGTTATAAATCTTTAGGAATAAAAAAAAACTTGCAAACTTAAATTTACATACTCCATGCATGTGTCTCACCATGTACATGTCCCCCTGTAAAGGAAGATAGTTGGATCATAAAATCCACAATAGCATTTTATTCCTAGGCGCAAGTTAGCAAACCAGCTCCATTGATGATATTATGTCAGTGGGCTAAAATAAATACAATAATAATTTATTAAAGCATCCTTCACATTCATAATTCATATCTAAAGCTGTATCCACTTCCAACACTTCTCACATTGTGCTAGCATTGGGATCGGGCATTTGTTACCACCAATTTACAATACAGTTGTCTATAAGGGAGTTGTAGTATTATTACACTGAAAGTGAACTGGAAGTTTTTGCCCCTCTCTGCTGCTCCAAGAAGATTTCGGAAAACCCCGTTTCATCCCGATAGGGTATTCGGAATTTAGCCAATTTTTAAACAATTTAGATATAACTTTGTACAACTCCTTCCTGTCTTATTTCCTGTCTTTTTATCCGGGTTCCATCCTTCCGTTTTTATTGGGGAAAGATGTTCTTCTAGCAAAAAACAAGAGAACCGTTGCACAGTGTTTATAATATTTTCTTATATACATGGAATGTATTAATTCATAAAAAACTGTACACCGGAAATACATTTCTGTCTACCTCACCTTTACATACATTGTATACATTCTAAGTGTAATAAATTAAAGTTTAAAAATGTGTGGGGCCTGGTTTGGGAAAAATTGTGCGAAAGTCTCCAGCAGTTCAGCTCAGCCATCAAAAGAATTGTCCAGTGTGAAGGAAATGGATTTAAATATTGCAGTTGTAGTCCAAGGGTTTTAATTGATTTTAATTTTTGTGTTCTTTTCGAAATGTGAAGATAACAAGGGTTTGAAAGTAGCCCATTTACCTTTGACACAAACCTTTAAAAAATCTAGTCATTTTTCGTACTAACAACCACATTCAATAATCGATTTTTAAAACGCCATATTAAAATTTGCAAAGCGCAAGTTATTCACCGCCATAAGGAATTAACAATTGTACGACTTGAACAAGCAACAGAGTTGCAAGGAGAATGTCCGAGAGGAAATTTGCACGGGTGAAAGGGAAAGTGGGCAGTGCGGCTCAAGTTCGCGAGACTGTTTCAAAACATGTCAGATCAAAGACGATTTACCAGGTCAGTATAACTTCATTTGATTTTGCTGTTAGTCGTAAATTGATTAAGAAAATAGTTATTTAGGGTTTGAAAGCATGTTTGAAATCTAGACGACTAAAAACTTTGGGGATTTATGGGATTGTCATACATCCAGTCTAATTTGCATTGATTACATCATTTATAACATTATAACTAGCAACAAAGAATGTAACTCTGTACTATACGGGGATATTATAAAGGTAGACATGAATTCTTGAAGGCACCTTATTTTTTTTAGTAAGCGAGAATACGTAGGAATTACAAAACGATCAAGGTCACAATGAACTTTTAGTTTACTTCATTCTAGTGCGTGGGATGCTATCAGATGGTCATTTAAGAGATAGCAAGTCTAGTAGTGGCTCATTTTATTCTGTCTACCAGGTGTGCTCGTCTTAAGATGAATTGTGTACATATTGAGTTAGGAACAATGTTTTATAATGAGTAATTCCAGTTTCAAGTTGCGTAACTCTAACCCCTTCCAAGAAGTATTTTAACATCTGCAAAGTGAAACATAAAATACGATATCAAGAAGATTAAAAATATTACATTTTAAGCTTTTAATGAACCCGGAAATCCAGATATCCAGAATTTCTGAATTATTCTTGCCTTCCTTTTAATTTGATTATCATGTTTTCCTTTTGTGTAACAATCCTTAGAATTAAAAAAAACTTTGACATTACAATGAAATTTACGTATGATAAAGTTTAAAGTATTTCCTGATAAATATGTCATGTTTACAAATGGAATTGAATTCCAGCTGACGAAGCTGAAAGTCCGATACGGCAAACTCGGTGGAAATAATGTTTCAGATTTTATGGCTTCGAATATGAAATTGGAGACCGGTGCCACGGTGCTTTGGGACTTATAGCTTCAAAACCATGCTTTGATTTACTATAGATAGTATTCGACATTGACATTCAATGTTTTCCATCATCTTATTTTTGAATATGAGGTTAATGGCTTATGGAACAATAGCATATATATAAGTTTAATGATAATGGTTTGTTATTATTAACTCTGATTTCATTCATCACACACCCACTATAGATCCCTATTTTAATGCTATGCATCATACTCGTGCTATCTTACCTTATCTTACCTGTTGTAAATCCATTTTTTTTCACGAAACCTGCAGCATATAGTTTGTGTTTGTCATATATTTTTTAAACACGAAAACCGTCAACACGTAAGGTAATAACTTAGTATTGTGTGCATATATTTATGTAATTTAAAGTTGACCATTTTGAAATAGGCATGGGTAAATAGTCAATTCTGTAAGATTTGGAACTGGTGGTCCTGAATAAGTTTAAAAAATCATACGGATGATTTTATAGTATATAATTCCTTATGAGTAAATTGATGTAATGTTTTCAGTGGATAGTGAAATAATTCAAAACTATTGTTTAAATACAAATATCGCTAGCATTGAAATTTAAGTGAGGCCCTAAAAATTAAAAAAAATCGATAAAGCATCGTTGGAGATTTCGAAAGGTTAGACTGTTCAGATTTATAAAACTCACAACCTATATCAACTAAACATTTGAAAACAAATCATCATATCAGTTTTTACTTTTTATAAAACTTTAACCGACCTGATTTTTAATGATATCATTATTTGAATTGTTTTGCTACAATTATTAAACCTGTAATGAGCTACCTATAACATTTTACTTCAGGTTAAACTTGTTAACTTTTCCCTCGGTAGTTAATAACATAGAATCAATAACTTGCAGATTTACTCCATAGGATAATAAGCTGTGACATTTAGATTGCAGCCTTCCCACATTCAATAACCGACATTTGCCTTCTTCTGTTGTCTGTATGCATCTGCAATGCAGAAGGTTTTGCTTTTTGCACTTCCCTTGTATGTCAAACTTTCTTTTCATCTGGGAGTACTAGGGAAATTACTGCAATAACATAGTCTGAGATATTTGCCTTCGAAATTATCGTTACAATTTTTGAGCTCTCCTCAAGATGTAGATCTCACGCAATATCAGATTACAATTGTGTGAGCGACATATCTTTATCTGGCCCCTAGGTCAATGTCTACAACTGTGAGTTTAGAGTTTGTGAGGTACATGTTCAGCTAGATTGATGGGCAACTCAAAGTGTGGAACTCTTTAGTATTCAAGGGGATTGAATGTAAAAAAAAGAGTGAAAATGTAATTAAAATTAAATGCAGTGAAAAACATGGAGGATGTAGGAACTGATTGATATAGTAATGTGCCACATTTCATGTGTTGATCGTCCCCTTATTAGATATGCAAAGAGAGCAGAAAGACCTCTTGAGCGAAATGAAAATCAGGTTGTTTTACATTCGCTTCTTTATGTAAAATAATGCAGGCTAAATACAACTTTTATTCTTACCAAGCAACCATTAAATGTTATGAACTTTTCCAAGTTGCTTTTGTCTTTGGATGCAATGAATGCTGAGTTTTTTCCCCACTTGCCGACACAGTTTTTATTCATCACATTTACACTTAAATGGTTAATTAGAGGAATTAGTTTTGCATCATTGCATGATCAACATCTTTACATTCCCACCCAGCGTAGCATTTTTTTTAAGATTGGGGCTTTTGGCGAAAGTATTGGTGTTGATGCACCCTGTCTTCCATTGGGAAACCGCTTAGGAAAAATTTGCTAGACTTGACTGTTCAATTTCAAATACGGTATTCAGTGAGGGTAAATTCAATACGCAGAATATCATGTTTTTTATAGAAAAAGCTGGATCCAATTGAGAATTACCATTCGAAAGTTTCGAATTAAATTCATCTAGTATTTTTTTAATTGTAAAGGTTACCTCTTACCTCTATTTTGTAACTTCTTTAGATAACTTTGAAATATAGGCATAAGTAAAAGCACTTTTGCTTGGGCTTATTTACATACATATTAGATTCACGCATAAATTGTTTGAACATAACTTTTTGCATGGTTCTGCTAGTACGTAAATATTAATAATTCATAAATGAAGAAGTAGTGACGTACTGTTGATTGAAAGGTTGAGGTCGAGGTGAAAGACTAAGATAAATTCAATTGTAACGAATGACCAGGATGTTGATTCACGTTATTATTAACCAACCAACAATCTATGAGGCAAATAATTTTAGATTTAAACAGGACAACATAGGCCAGGGATTGAAAAACGTTATGCAGCTTTGTGCCATTGTTATTTGTAAAAGGCAATGTTTTTTTTACGTCTTTGGACTTTGCAGTTGGCAGACAGACATATAATCGGCAGCCACTGCACTGCAATTGCAGAAATTCCACCCACAGCCTTATAGAAGAAATGTCGTTAATTACAATAAAATATCACCCACCCTGTACATGACCTGAATATGGTTCCAAATTTCAAATCATTGTCCCCTTATTTATAAAATTTGTGTCTACAACATTAAACTACACAATCTACAACTTAGATCAAATAATTGTTTTTAACGTTACTATAAATAATACCATAATACCCTACAAAAATACCAAAATTTTTGCTTATAACTCAAGTGTTTATCATTCAAACTATTACTAATTCAATCGGAAAACTTTAAAAAAAAATTTCACGTAGTTTACAGTACGATGAACAATGTCTGTCATTTACTGTCAATTACAATGTAGTCAATAGATTTATTCCTAAAAAAAATTTTAGAACATAATAGTTTTTAACACTTGTAATAATATTTGACGATCGTTGGATTTGCATACTTGTCATTTCACAGTGGAAGTGAAATTCCCCATCCTTTTATTTGTCAAAATGTAGCCAATAGGAGAGCTTCTGAATGAATAAGAAAATAAACAATTTGAATTACCACAAAACGTCAAGTTACACCCCCCTACTATTAGATTAAAGTCACCCGTTGGGGAGTATTGACAACTTTTCAGAAAATTGGTTTGCAATTAGCAAAAACAAATTTTATCCTAATTTAAAGAAAGACAATTAAGAAAGAAATTGTCCTATTCCTGTGTCCTGTGAATTAGACGTTGCCACTATAATTTAACAGTTTTGGAGTTTGTGAAATTGTAAATTTCTTCAATGTACTTGAAGGATATTATAATAATCAGACTACAATGAAAAACGTGTTTCACGCATCGAAAACTAATTCTTTTAATGTCAACTGTATGTAATATCAGCATACCTTGTTAGTCAGTTAGTCTGGTCTCATTCCATATTCATACTTTCATACAAACGTTATTGTTCATTTTTTATAATTATCCTACAGCAGAGAGGAAGAATCGGCTTGATAGGATGCATACGCTCATTTTAAAGGTACAGTATGAATGCATGTGTCTACAGATCATAAGTTAAGATAAAGATAAGCGTGTATTAAAAAAAAAGATTAGAATAGGTGAATTTAGTTCAACTTGCAGCAAGATCTTCATTCTAGACAAGCTTGTTTTATTGTTTATGCGTGGATTTTGGTTTAAATGGTCAGACAGAAGAAGTCTCGCAGTTGGAGATGTACTACTCAAGTTTAGTTGTGATAAGAATGGACATAATACCAGTTGCTACTAGTTTGTAGATTTTATCTCTGTGTTTGAATTTATAATGAAATTTAATGTGCCGGCCAATTAAGATTTGGAACTGAGCTGGGAATTAATATAAATCAAGATAAAAAATATCACTATGAATTGTCTTATGCTTGGATATTTTGACGAGCCCCATAATATGGCACAAATCTTTACAAACGCGCAAGTAGCGGATCTATGCTATTCCAACGCTGTTTTCTATATTTTTAGGATTTAATTGCAAGCCGTCACTGAATTTATTATTAATACAACTTGAGGTATTGACGACTGGTTGAATTTCAAATATCTTATAGAAGCTCGCATTATATGATTGGAATTAGTAATTCCACATATGCAAAGACATACTACCCTGAGAAAACATTAAATCTTTTTACCAACTGTAGAGATCAGGTTAGAAACTGTTCTTCTTATAAATACATACATATACCGTATTTCTTATTAAACAATTTGTACACTAAAGTGCAATTTCTGAGCGAGATTCAACAATTAGACAAAAAAATCATTTCAAATGTAATGCAATAGATTTAAAAAATGTGTTTCCAACTGTGACCAAAGTACCAGGGCAGAGGAACACAATAAAAGCAAGTTTTCTCATTCATTCTTACGATTCTGTCACTCAAGATGAAAGCATCAGGGCACAAGAATATTTTTAATAAGCTTTATTTGCTCAAGCAAAGCAAAACCCTTATAAAGCTTCTTCGGGCTAATTATTGATCCGTATATGAATTAGTCAGCCGAATATGAATTACTTACCCTTGAAAAAACCTATTGGCATGTCGACAAAGAGGTTACATTTATTTGCCAAAAAATTATTCCGACTCAATAGCTAGAGGTATGAAAGAGTAATTTAGTTGTATAAACAGTGAAGTTTTCTATTATACATTAACATATAATTGTAAGGGAGAGAATGTCTTGAGTTTTCCACGATTGAGATTCGCCTTGATAATGCTTGAAACATGAATCATTCATTGCTTATAGCTATACAGATAGTTCGGACGTGATTCACAGTGAAAGATTATATACCTATTTATTATCTATAGAAAAAATAGTAAATCCATTCGAAATCATCACATGATAAATGGACATTGAAACCGTAATGCCACCCCTACATAACGCTCAGTGTTAAAAAGTTACAGACAAAATGTTCAAGATACTAGTTAGATCATGAAGCTGACACCCTCGCGCGCGTAGTTAGTTTAGTTTCGAGTTCGGGTCAATTGCATGAGGAGTTGGTGTATCGCAGAGGGTCCAGCGAGGCAGGGTCCAAATCAACTCCTTTTCCCATGTATATTCGTAATATCAAGACCTTTAAAATAAGCTATATCTAGTGACCCAACTGGAAAAGCTTTAATTGTTTGCTTGAATTTTTTCGAACTTGTTCATATCCATTTTTAATTTCAAAGATTCAATCAATCGCTTCCACTCTATTAACCTGTTGACCCAATTGACGGAAGATCTAACAAAATTATCTTTAATCTACGAATTCCTCCGTCCTATATTATTATGTGTGATATGCAATAAATAACATAAGCTGAGTGAGCAAGTACCGGAAAACGCGCGTGATAATGTGATTCTACAGTTGTCTGAATATTCATAATACTAATGAAAATTTATCGTCATACGGCACACATTCTGAACGGGTTTCATTCACAAGTTCAAGTTCATGAATTTTTATTGCTTTTGAAATCTGTTTTATCACACGACATGTAAAGACTTGTAATTTCTTGTGTAACAAGGACTCAGCTGTTTATTTGATTTCTTTTTGTCCTCATCAGATGATAAAGCAATTTCTTTTCATTCTCACATTTCAATTTGAGAAGGCTATGCCAAATAGTTACGAGAAAAAGCTTTAAAAATATGCAGCAGCTGGTATTTAACAAAGAATAGCTAATCTAAAAAGGATTTGATTCATGTTTCCTCAATCGCTTCCATTAGTTTCATTCAGATGTAACCTCTCTTAATTAGTTTACTTAGCTATTTCAAAAATTCTCAAATTTGCTATGAATTTCCGATTTTTGTACTTAAGTGGAGTATTATTCTGCAACGTTACTCTGGATTAATTATCTCTGGACTATTTAGAATAATGATCTGCGTTATTTTCAAAAAATCAGAATAACTTGACTAAAACTTTATTAGATTAAAAATGGAGGTCATAATAAATTTTTAATCAAATTGAGATTTAAAAAACACTTTGTGTTGTACCACCGAAAGAATCATTTGTACGGACGACAATTGTAATTTTCTAAACGAGGTTAGAAAGTACCCCATAATCTATTGGATTTTAAATTCGAAAAGTATTTCTAAAGAAGTATGAAACCCCATTCTTTGCCGACCATTCGCTTACAAAGTTACAACTAACAATCCCATGAATAGAGCTCCAATAAGGCTGTAGAACCGTTTACTGATAACAAATATTTATACAGATTACTAATTCATTGTACATTGATGCGTTAGTAATCATTTATATTTATGCATTTGATGATAGGACTGATAGGATTTTAGATTCGATGATAACAACCTTCAAATTGTATGACACCTGTCAAGGTAACAATGCCAATATGAGACCACCAGGTCGTCCAGCCCCAAGTTTATCTTAGCTTACCACAGATATATCCCTACTTAAGTTTTCAACGCAATCAAAGTGGATTTTAATCTAATCCCTTCATGTGTGGAATAAAAGGAAATCTAATCCCCAAGTACACAAGAGACAATTTTCATATTTTATCGGATGGAAGTTCTCTTGATTACTACATATAGTTTAATATCATAGTTGATAGTCATCAATACAATTTAAAATTCAGCTTTCAGCTTAAACTTTTGCTTGTACAATATGAAACAATGACCTCTACAGATTGATGACAATGGGAGGCAAACAACTGTAGGAATAAAAAAATAATGACTGATGTATTATTTTCCAAGCACGCGGTGGTCCAAATACTAATTTACTTATGTGCGTGATTTTACGTCAGGATAAGTACTAAATCATGTAGCACTTGCTAATATTCTAGCATGCCATATATGTGTAACCCAATTGTGACTGACTTGAGACTACTGAGAGAGGTTTACTTGGTGTTTCTCACGTTTAAGATTTAGTCAGATTTTTGAAAATCATTACCGTTAGGTCAAAATTACGGGTTTTGAATGATTAGTAATTGTATCAAAGAAGAGACATGCATCAGATCACGCATTGAAATTACCACTGGCTTATTGTGCAGTTCCTCTTTGTAAAGATATTATCAAGTGAACAAGAGCTAGAATGATGGGAATATAATCAATTTTTGTTTTCATTCAAAATGTAAAGTACGGATTCTTAAATTGTTAAAATAAGGATAAATCGTCTTGCATTTTTACC
The DNA here is from genome assembly GCA_034694785.1 of Agrenia bidenticulata. Taxonomy (NCBI): domain Eukaryota; kingdom Metazoa; phylum Arthropoda; class Collembola; order Entomobryomorpha; family Isotomidae; genus Agrenia; species Agrenia bidenticulata. The sequence continues at coordinate 42,603 of JAQFYM010000192.1, read as the reverse complement.
AAAAGGGAAATATTTAATATTATTTAGGTTGATTCTATTGATTAGATGGATTTGGTAATTGAGACATCTTAAGTGAATTTAAATATTCAACCGCATCTCCATGAGTTTATGATTCTTAATTCTATGTATAATATTAGTTTAAAATATTCTAAAGTACATACGTTAGAATAAACCAAATTAATCGTATAATTAATTCTATTCTTAAAAGTTTTGTGCACTTATCAAATTTTTATTAGCGGTGTTCTTTTAAGGAAATGTATGTCGCACGGACAATTTGTACTGAACAAGTAGGGGAGATCTTTTCTGTTTAAGCAAGCAACCTAAGAATAAGGAACCGCTCTAATTAACTAAACATTGACATACAGGCCTTTTATGGGCAACGAAATGAGACAAGCATCTTAAAACCGTTGATGTCTTTCATTGCAGTTTTGAGTCTTAATTAGATTCTTGAAATCTAGCATTCCGTCCTTCCTAATGATTCCAGAATTTATACTTTAAATTTTATAAGGAGCTTACTATTCTAATAAACAACTATTGCAAAAACTGTTTTTGATGATTAAAAGATAGACAATTACGGATAAATGCAGATAAACCCTTAAACGATCTCAACTAGATACGTAAGTGCATCTTAGATCCAGTGCATATGTGACGAGAGATATGGGATGAAATCGAATAAGAAGAAAGTAAAAAAATATAAGGCAACTAAATGAAATCAAGATCGCCTACTTATTGATAAAACATCAAGGATTGAGTTGAGTAGGTTGATGCCGCTAGTTCTAGGATAATATATTCAAATATTCAAATTAGAATACTTAATTGACCTGTTTGACCTATGCTTAGTTTATGGACGTAAAAAAATTGAATCTGGTTTTACTTTACAAGGAGTGAGTGTTGTGCCTGGTAATTTCTACGTTGTTTTTAAGCTAAGACAATGTATTCGTCATATTTATATTTTACTTTCAGAATTACTAGCATGCCTATGCCTAGGTATGCGTAGATAAATTTAGGATTTAAATAAGCGATCGTACTACGTACTCCTTAAATTCATATTTCGGTTCGGCAGTAAGTGCCATAAATTCTGTTGCATATTGAATGATGGAAAGATCAAGAATATGAGTGCTTCGAGTACTGGCTGTTTTTTTAAAGGTCAGAGCCCTTCCTGAAGTTAATAAGGCATGAAATCCCACTTGGGCTTTACCTGAAGTTTGCTACCTGCGATTTAATCATCACCCATCGGTATTACCCCTGTAACATTTATTTTTCTAGTATGGTACAAGGAGAGGCTTGAACATCATGCCGTACCTTTTACTTGTTGTGGTCCATTCCTGAGATGCAGGTAGTTGCTGAACAACTACTTGCTAGAACTAGTAGGGTAGTCTGTAGTTACTGCTGATTGTTGATGGATCAGTTCTTTTAAAGTTGAGAATGCTAAGGTAGCTCTTGTCTCATTTAATTTCTAACTCCACAGTAGAAAACTGCTTTTGACATACAGTTGACTAGTACACATGTTACTAGTTTCATTCAAATTCTTGTTGAGCTACTGAGCCTTTGTTCAGCCTTGTTAAGTACATGTTTGTGACTGGCTCCTTCCGGTGGTTTAGTCTGAAAACCCACATTTAAGATATTCTTTATCTTTGCATAAAATAACATTCACGGTCAAGGTTATCATCCTAAGTGAAATCTCACTAGCTGAAATTCGTCCTTTAATTCAAGAAGTAAACATCCAATATTTATGAACGTTTTTCATTGTGAATTTCAAAACATATTTGTTTCTAAAAATCGAAAGGGTTATTCACCACGAGTTGTTTTAGAGTTTTTCTGAGTTAGGTCTTGTACCTGAAAGGTTTGGAACTACAATGGGAAATATCTGGAGACTGTAAAAGTGATTTGAGGTGCAAGTTATGAAAAATGCCTTTCGTGACAGTTGTAACGCTCGGAGCTTCTGCTGCCACTGATTTTCTATCAAATGTTGTAAAACCTCAGCCAGAGGGGAAGTCAGAGTTGACAGGTATTCGAGAAATCGGTGAAAACGAATTGTACGACGATTACCCATTCATTACCTGCAAAAACAGTTCACAAGACGGAGATCTTTCAAATGCACGAAAAAAAAGTGTTAGCTCAGTTGACTTAAGGTCAGTCAATGGGAAGCTGAGCTATGGATTATCATCCTCTGTAACCGAGTCTGGATACGGGTCTAATGGAGGGTTTAATAGCAGTGGAAGTTCGAGTATCTCATCAACAAGCAGTAGCATTTCAAGCTCAAGCTCTTCAAGTAGTGGATGTAGTGTTGTTGGTGTGGTAGGAAACTTCAGCCAAATTAGAAACGAGGATGACCCCTTAGTGTCAAATGGGGAAGTTAATCACACGTCCTGTCTAAATATTACCCAAAGTGGGGACGACATAAATATCCAACATAATAATAGTAATCAGTCCCAGTCGCATGCCCTTGCCAATGTAGCAAGTGTTAATAAAGTCGTTGGAGGTGGCACCATTCAAGGGAAAGCGACAATTTGGAAAACGTGGATTAGGAATAAGTTGAACTTGACCAAAAATGGCAAGTATTCATTTGAAGGAAGTTCTGCTTGTTTGGGACATTTTGGAATCAAAGCGGTAATATATCACTAATTAATACTAGTAATCAAGGTGATAATAGATTAGAGTTTCCATAATTTAAAAGGTTTCTCCCCTCTCTTTCGTGTGCATGACATAATTGGTTTCTAATTAGAATGCACTGCTTGTCCACCAGTTTTCATAATAATTATGGAAGGAAGTGCATGTAGCCATGGGGTGGTATGTCCCTCTGTACCTTACTCTCTCCAAAAGAGCTGTTAAACGAAATCGAAGATTTCTAGATGCTATGTCTCTAAATTCTAAATTAGCTTAGATTTTGGAAATTGATGAATCTATGCACTGTGTCTTGAATGGCTGGCTAATAATTAATGTTAGCTTTTGACATGCGATAAAGTGACGATGGAAGTGATGGGACAGTAAAGAATGAATTTTACATGTTGGATATTAGTTAGATTGAGTAGAAACGTTTTACTTTTTTTATTCTAGCACTAACAATAAGTGATATTAGCTATTTGTTTAAAGATTTAAATTTTGAATGTGATTAAGTTGAGTTCTTAATCTTGACAGACGAAATTGAGAAGTAGAAAGAGGCATTGTAAATCCTAGTCCAAGTAAATGCTACAATTTCAGTTAAACGGTTTCTCTTTCATTAAGATGGAACTCTGAATTTAAGATTTCTTAAGTTTTGGAAATTGACAACCCAAACATGTTTACAGGATATTTAGCATGGTACTTGGATAACACAATAGTTAATGGAAATATGAATTGAGATGATTATCTCTTGATTGCCTTTACTCGATTGCTGTCTAATAGTAATATCAAGTTTAGATTTGTGAGCCTAGTGCTCTATTCTGATAACTTTCGCTACTTGACAAGTTACACTACAATGTGTCAACAATTTATAATATCAAGCCGCTTTTGACTTACCTCTTTACACCAAGTTATTCATGTTTCATATAAGCCCCTACTATTATTTGTGTAATTTTTGGATCATTCATGAATGTAGAGGGAATGAAAAGATTTTTTTACAGTTTAAAGAAATTTTGACATTTCAGCAGCTTTAAGTAAGGTTTAGGCATAGCCAATTCATATTTCGATATTTTCGGTGATTTTGTATTTATTTTTCTTATCGTCTGCTTTCAGTTCTACTTTCAATTCTAAATTATATCGAATTATCAGACAACTATTAGAGTGTACTATATTAACAAACGTAGAACCTTCATCATATCTTATATGATATTGGCATAAGTTGTTAGATTCAATCGATGTGGATTATACGAATTAAACATGTTTCACTTTTCAAAGGCTTGTGGCCATATGTTGATCGCTTGGGGTATAGCATAGACTAAATATACTAAATAAGCAATACAAATGGGCACAGAATTGTAACCCAGTCAAGATGGGCACCTGCAGGGTGATCGCAATAGATTATGGAGTGAATTTTCTAATTGACTACGATGAACAATAGTCTTGAAAGATTAAACAGTTCAAATGATAACATTATATGCATAAACATCAACTTTTTGAGGGTCAACCTACTCTGGTTGGTAGGTTATAAATCATCAGCTTACAAATGTGTGGGTTAATGTGCAATTGTAATTTTTTTGATTATAGAATAAATCTCTGCTTGTGGACTGCACTCCGGAAACCGAATACTCAGCTAAGAAATTTTATGCGCTAAAGAGATCGCCAAACGAGTTCAATGGTTTTGAAAACGACAGTGGCTCAGATACTGTGGATGATCTTGAAGATAATTGTAACCTCTTCGTTCGGGAATGTCTCAAGACCTACTCCATGCCATTTTTAGAACTGACCGACGACGTCGAGGAAGAGTTCAACTATTGTGAAAAACCAAAGCATTTGAAGACAGAATCTCTCTACAATGGGACAACAGGGGATAACTCATTGAATTTGCCAGAAATTCGTCGACAAAAATCAGCAAGTTCCCTCTGCAGTACGACGAACATTAGTAATGGGAGCAATGTCAAAGCTCCATATTGGTTTTGGAATATTTGGTGCCAGAGTCGCGGAGTTCAACTAGATGAAGCAGGAATTGGTCTTGAAGGTCGAGTTGGTGTCATATACAAAGAGGAGAACTTGGGTGATCGCTACGTTCAACTGAAATGGGATGATTTAGATGAAAAGTTTTATTTCGTTGTTTGGACACATGACGCTGGTCGTGACTACGTGTGTAAAGTTAACCTGGCCGACGTTGACCCGACTTGGGATGGAGAACACAGGCTTAGTATTGACGAGACTTTGACCGTTCATAATGAACATAAAAGAGGCTTCCTTCGAGACTTGTACACAGTTTGTGTAGAATTAGGGTGCTATGAAAAATCTGCTAGTTTAGCCTCTCCTGAAAATGTGGACAGAGTTCGTCACGTCATTCAACTCTTTCAGCGTGCTGCGGTAAGAGAAGAAATTTTTCAAATTTTTTCTACACACGTTTTAATTTTAATGGTCTTATGGGATTGAAAATCAAGAATTTGATTAATGGATGATGTATGTTTTTTCTCATTGTTGAGAGGCTCGTTTTGTATGAGAAAGAAAGCTGTCGACCCACCTTCAATACCCACGAGTCTTAATTAGTCTCTTCAATTATTTCTCAGCTATTAATTTAAGTGGCTGACTTCATTGTGTGTGCACACAAAGAATATTCAAAGTATAGTATTATCAAAACTGAATGCACATGGGCTGCGACTGCTCATCCATATTTTAGTCGAAGCTATTAGTGTGAACTAATTTTTAACGATTTTAGATTTACAACGAGAAAAGGTGTTCGTTTACAATTTTTGATTGTGTGGTTAGCTATTATTAGTAAGATGAATGTAAATGCTCCCGAATATATTTTTGGGGCTCTTAACAGGATAACACTATGATAACCCAGATATGATATTTTGGTTTTTAAAGAAACTTTTACTGTCTTGATCGGTTTTATCAATTAATAACTAATTACAGACTCTGGGAATTATTAAAAATGGAAGATCTTGGACCAAAGTACGAATCAAAGTAAGACGTTGTTCGGAATATTGAATTATTCTCAGCACTTAGTCATTCTGCTTGCACGCGAAAAAATACTTGGAAAAGCTGTAGTTTTGGTTTTGAGATTTCTTTTATAGTGTGCCTTCCTTCCTAAGTTCTGTGTTATGTTTTTATGCAATTTATTATAATTTGAATGCCCAATTTGTATCGGAATCGATGTTCTTGTCCTTCTTTATTAAATTAGCTAAGGTTTTTCGTTTAATATGAACAAGAAACCATTTTAAAGACTTCACGGAAATGATAGACGCTGTGCTTTAAATCATGAAATTTATTTTCGGATGATAATTTTGTTGTTAGTTTTCCTCCAAAATAGGATGCTAATTTACTTTCCAGTTAAAAAGGAAAGATGCTAGTTTCTTGAAAACAGTTTCAATAGATGCAATAAAAGTTACTTCTACTATTTTAATATCTTATCCGGTGACAAAACATGCACGTTTAATTGAAATCAAGTTCTAAATCTTTAATAGTAAATGTGATTATTGAAGTATCGCTTGTTTTTTTGCTAGACTCGACTGACTCTTGTAGTTTACTTTGCTCTGAAAAAAGTTGCTGAATCTTTGATTTTTGTGCACTGAGCGGATACATAATATCTGAAAAAATTTCTTCGGGTCGTAAATAAATCCTCGACACGGCTATAGTTGGCAGTCAGTAAATGTACCGTAATGTAGATGTGCACAATTAGTTGATGACGTGTGGCTTTTCTTTGTATTCTGAATTTGTAATTTACAAACATTTGTGGACATTATTAGACGGAGATTTCTACTGACAACGGGGTTCTAAAATCCAAAAGTAAATCATCAGGAAGACAAAAATTGGAGTCAACGCCAACTTTCTTCACTGTCCGATTAGATGCAGTGGATTTTAGACTAAAGACAGAGAGTGGAAGTCCTATCGAACCCTATTTTGTATCCATTAGTTTATATGACGTGAAAAATGGTCGAAAAATTTCTGAAGATTTCCACACGACAGTAGATGACAATGGGAAATTGGAAGGGAATCACAAGGTAATCCGAATTGATGATTTTAGATTAATCCAATGGGCTAATAGTATTTGAAAAGTATTCGTGAGAGGACGTTCATATGTGATGACTTTATTTTATTGTTTTTATTTGCAGGCTGTATTCAAAGTCAGTGAAGCAAATGAACAGATTTTTGTAGTCTTGAGAGTAGAAAAAACTCTTCAAGCTGCCGAATTCGACGCATACCTTCGGGGACATCCTGATTTCAAGATAGGAACCCGGATTTCAAAACTAATTACTTCATCTCCGCTGTTTACCGATGGGCAGAGGTTAGTTAAATGCTTGCATTTTACTTCAATGATTTATGATAATATGATGTTCGTTATTCACGCCCTGCCAAAGTTATGTAAAACTTGAATCAGAATGACTGGGTATCCGAATTGCTAGAATTTACATTTCTCGACAGCTGGTAAAGATCTATTACCATTTTAAATTAATAAATTCATACAAAACAAATGTTTACACTTTTATAAAGTCAACAAAAATTTGTGTCAAACAGTTTGAAGTTGTTGAACCCATCGGTTTAAGTCATCCAAATTCAATAGATGAGTTACGGTGAAGGAAGTAAGTGGCGTAATAGAAAGTGATGACACCAACAATTATATCTTAGTTGTTTCTACAAATAAATTTAGTAGCGAAATTTAATCTATCTGATCTGTATAGTATAGTTGACGACTTAGTTTGTATCAATATTTAATGCATACATTTACTCAGGTATTACTGCATAAACACCTCAATAAGTTGTAAAGTTGATAAGCAAATTGATAATTGACTCTTCGTAACTCTCATTTCTATCTTCAGGTACCGAATGCCACTGTGCTGGTCTGCTCGGTGCTTATTTAAGAAATCAGGATCAGTGGCAGCCGAGGGAAGTGGTTACATTCTTGACGGGGAATCCACATTCAGTCCATTTTACAAGCATGAAAAACATTCAGATGAGGAGTTACTTAAAACTTTGACAGACATTAAGAAACCGGAGAAGGTGTCAAAGTTAACGATTGTACCAGGTGCTCTAAGAATCAATGTGGAGTCTATGAAGACTGACGAGTTGGCTGTGGCGGAGACAAAAGAAAATTGCTCGTCTTCATTCATCATTGAATTCCCAATCAACTCATGCGACAACTTTAGCCGATTCGTCCACTTCCTTTATGTCTATCCCCTTAGCCTCAATTTGAATGCCGTTACTGGGAAAATTCGGGCGAGAAATATACTTTGTCGAGTATTTCTTCGAGCTGAGGATGATATTGAAGCTAGTCGTAAGTTATTTCGATAAAAGCTTTACGGCACAAATTATCCGTTAACCGTGAAGGCACTGATTCATGATTCTTAATAATGTGTTGTAGCTTTGGATCAAAGTCCTGTAAGTGGAAGCATATCCACTTACGTTTTGCATCACCGCTCAAATCCAGATTGGTATAGCGAGATTAAGCTCGCATTGCCCGTTGCACTTGATCCCCGACTTCACCTACTTTTTCAATTCTTCCATATATCCTGCTCTTTCGATAAGGCAAATAAAAGCAAGCAAGTGGAAAATATCATCGGCTACGCTTGGACTCCCCTGTTAAATAAATTTCGTTTTATCGGAGGTGAGCACACACTTCCGGTCGCGGCTTCTTTACCAACTGGCTATCTTCAAATTCAACCACTTGGTCTTGGCAAAGGGGTGAGTAGTTTTTTGTATTAAAGATTATTAAAGATTTTGCCTGAGATGCATGTAGATATGAGCACATTTTACATGGGTATTAAATACCCGTTCTTGCCATTTCCCTTTAAAATTAACCCAATTGGCAGATGGCTACCGTGTGTACAGTTCTTAATTCTAGATAGGGGATTCCTTCATGCTAGCAATAACAGTTTCTTCCTTTAGTCAAAACATTCCATGTTTGGCCTCTCGAGTTCTGTAATGTTTGTATGGTTCGTTTGTGCATGCAGTATGGAATGCCGTGCATTAATAAGATATGTTCAAATTTCTAAATGAATTTCTAATTGAATATGATTTACTTGAAAGAAAATTTGGAGTTTCTTGAAAAAGTCGTTTGCCTAATTTTTTACCTGTCCATCGAGTACTTATTTTAAGTATTTGAGTTGCTAATTCTGCCTTGCAATTCTATCCTAAAAAATATATCAGCGAGATACTGCTGAACTCTGGATTATTCGAAACCGTTCATATTTGTGACATATATTCTTTCAACTATCATTACTTTACCTTTTTTATTTCATGCATTCTATTATCAAATCTGTCCCTCGTCTCTGTAAAAATTGTAAAAACTTTATCGTCTCATAACTTATCTGTACAACTAACTAATGGTTCACTACACCAAAAGTCTATGCCGAATGCCGATGCCAAACGCGTGCAGCAAAACAGTCAAGAAATCTTTTGTACAGTTGTCCTTGAATTCTGCTAAACTGACCTTTACTAATTTTCAACGGGCTAATTTAAATTATTAGTGTGATGATGAAGTACCGAGCGAAAGGTCATCGGTTATTCATGGAAGTCTGCCTCAGTTACTCCATATGTCACGAAATCGCAAGCGTCATGTTCAGGCAAGTTGGGTAACATTTTTACGAATCGGAGATCTGTACTTGCAACTTACTTCTGGCTCCTGCTGATTCTATAGCCTTTGTAATTTATTATATTTAACTTTCTAAAAATATCATCAACTAACATTAGTTTATTCATCTGCCAAAAATTTTCATTGTATATGTGTATTATTCTTATTCATGAAAGTACGATTGACAGCCATCGAATTTATTCTGTTCACACGACTTAAATCCAAAAAGTATAAACAAACATTTTTTACCTGATTTAGTAAGAAAAAAAATCAACTAAGTAAAAAGTAATTAAATCTCTTATCGTTACACGAGTATAGTCTCAACTGCGAAATGTATGAATGTAACGTGTGCTGAACTAATCTTTAACCTTACCTGAATTTATGCTGTCTCTATGTCTATAAATTAATCTCGGTCATGTCTTTGTACTGTTGTGGTTTTTAATGTAACCAAATACGTTTCAGCGTTGCTGTTTTCTAACGACTAGCTATATCCTAACTAATATATCTTTCTAATAGCTCTTTAAAATGGAGTAACACAAATCAAAATAGATAGTTAATAATGTTTATTAAACTTTATTTCCCCAATAGTATTCCGGTCCGGAGATTTCATGGCTGGACAGCAAGTGCACCCTTAGTATAAAGCTCAATTTAGTATCTACTGTATGGACAAAGTGTGGAAGTCTGGGAGCTTTCTTTGCTCACTCAGAAAAATACCTACAGAAGACCTATGCATCAGGAAAGTTTCACTGCGATGATGAAACGACAATAAAAATGATCCGATCATTAGAAACTATGGACTTTCCGACGCTACGAGACTTTTTCCCAACAATAATCAATCAAATATGCCATATCGGAGGAACTTCAAAGGCAGTTGGAACTGCAGCCCTGAAGTTTTTGATATTTGCTTTCCACGCACTAATGGAGGCGGACTTGGAGTCAGTAATTGAACAGTACGTTCGATCAAGGTTTCTCTCAGGATGGGAAGAGGAAGCAGCGAAGAATAAAATCAAAGAACAGATAAGTATGTATCATTTAAATGTTTATTAAGGCAGTTCAAAAATTTGCAACACTGGGGGCTTTGTAATATTGTTACAATGTCTGTGTAATAAATACAGATCCCAGACTACAATAGCAAAGCTTCAATCCTTCTTGACAAAGTAGTGCAGTTTTATAAGGATAAAATTCGGAATCTTTAAAATTTTGAAGAATCTTTTCGCTTTCGTAAATGAATTTTTTATACAGTTCTATAGCAGGCTGGACTTTTCCTGCTTCCATTGCCTTCACTGCTGTATCAAAGTATAGAGGCTCCAATTTTTGTAACTTTTTCAGAGCTTTACTTTCTTCGGGAGTTTTGGCCTCAATTTCATTCATGGGTGGTTGTAACTTTGACCAGTCATTACTGCAAGCGTCGCAAGTGCAATGGAACCAGTATCTTCCTAGAAGTTTGTATCGTCTTTCGTCAACACTTAATTTTATAAAATTAGGACCATAGTTGTCAGATATTGGCAAATTAGCCTCTACGCCGCGAATGGCTTTGGTCACCATTGTAGTGCCGATGAAATATCTACATAAATATATAATGAATAGATAAAAATTTCTAGAAAACGGGATCATAAAATGAAAACCATACTATCCATACCTGGTCACGTCAGGCGCACAAGAATGATTGAAGTAGGAAGCTGTAGAATATATGGCTAATCCGACACTAGCAGTTTTGCTCATCTTGTAGTTGCATTTACTTTCCATAATAAATTCACATACTTCATACGCATTGAACTGCAGTACTTGAAGGTTTCTCAATAGAAATGCCCCAATCTGCAACTCAGCTTTGGTAGGAAGTGGATTTATAAACAAATTGATTTCAAAATATCCCACAAGACGTAGGCATTTCATAAGAAAAACTGCCATAATTGTTCTTTCCAAAAAGTCTTTAAGTTCCCTCTGATCTTCCATCGCTCCCAGACTGTAGATGCACTTGTAAGAAAGTGGGTCAAATTTACCTTCCAGAGTCAGTGGCACGTTTTCGGTATTACAACTAAGATCCGGAATAATCTAATGAACAAAATATATTAAATTCTGCGACTTTGTGTTGGCATTAAATTGCTTTGTTGAAGTATTAGTCTAACCTTTTGAAAAGCATCAACCGAGCTTTGAGTAACGATTCTCAAAGCAAGATACACGTTAAGGCTCATTCCAGATCCAATTAACAAAGCCATAATGCGGCATTCATATCTGTGATACTTCTCAGCCTCCTTTTTGCATTGTCTGGTACAGAATGCGACATTAGCACAAGTGTCACAGGCCACTGGAGCTTTGAGTCTTACAAAACAATGAAGGCAGTAGGTTCCCATTTTTTCGGTTGATAGACATGAAGCATACGGCTTTTCTCTCAAGATTTCTTCTCCAACATTGATTTTCTTCTTGGCAAATGCATATCTTCCAGCCCCTGGAGAAAATCTTACATCAAATTTTTCTGACGCTGAGGTGTACGTATTTCCAGGCAGGAATTCTGGTAGCGTTTTGTCTGACTCTTTTTTTAGAACATCTGCCTTTGATCCTTGCATAGCTTTCTCTATCGATACTGATAGCTTGCTAAGTTTCTGGGAAAATTTTGCATTGTCTTTGTCGTACTTTTGAGCAAAATGCTTTGCCAAACGAAGTATCACTTTTGCCTTATGGTAATTCTTCATAGCAAAGTAACACGTGGCCATCCGTTCATATAGCTTGTGCCTGCATATTTGAGTACCAATTAGAACATTTCCGTCTTTTAGAATGTCGATTTTTTTAATTGAAGGTCGACTTCAAACAAAACTTACCTCGTGCTTTCTGGAGAATCGTAGCTGATTGCTAGTTCTGCATCAGCAATCGCTAGCTCGTAATCACCCATTTTCTGAAGTAGGGCAGATCTGTTAGAATAGACATTCACTAATTCCGGTCCGACTGGGGCCTGTATTATACTCTGGCAATAGCATATTAATGCCTTCTGGTAATCGCCTTTCTCAAAATATTGATTCCCAGTTACACGTCTGGAGACAGCTTCTTCTTCTTTCTTTCCACGGTATAGTAGCTCTGCTCCGATTGAAGTCCAACAAGACCGTGTTACTAACTTGACTCTTTCGAGATCTGTGGAGCATCTTGAAAATGTATTCAAGTCAAAATTTTGGGATAAAGTTTCTACCAACTGGTTGAAAAACCCTTCCTTTTTATCCTGTAGGGTTACCTTACTGCATGCTGTTTTGTAAATTGAATCTTTATCGTCTTTAGACATAATGTATTTTTTTCATGCACTGGAAACTGCCTCGTGCTTTGAAATGCAAATGACGACTACCACATGAAGATTTTAGTTGTTTAAAAGAGGAACTCAATGTTCTAAAATTAGATATTAGCCCTTGGGTCGGGGAGCTTGCTGGCTTCGGCAAATCCTAGCATTTTCTTTGGAGAAATTATTAGACTTACTTTTTCATCATGAAGAACTTACATTCTTTAGCTTAATTTCTAACACTTCTATATTGCTTTATAAAAACTGAAAACCTATATTTCAGAGAAGTGCTATTAAGATGGGGTTTGAGAATGAATTCAGAATGAATTATATGCAAAGCAGGCTCTAAATTTTTGTAATGATTTTATTTGCAGTGTCGGATACACTCATCGATTCGTGGATAGACCTTTTCGAAACGGGAGACGGGGCAACAATAGCATCTTCTTTAGAACACTCAAGAAACTTATTTTCTATGATAGTCAAGTCCATAGCCGTACAAGGAATCCAATGTCCACCGAATCCTGAAGATTCTAAACTTGTGAAATTGATACAATTGTTTACTTCTGAAGTTGTTCAACGATGCCAGTCCGATCACATACTTTCCCGTGGTGCCAATGAAAATCTCGTCGCTTTTGTATCGGCTATTCTTTCAGTTGTTTCACAAAAGCACGTCGTCTTTGCTGCCATTAATTCATATTTAGCCTGTTTTGGTCCTGGGGACTCGCATAAGGTATGGTTCCTGTTGTCTGAGATGATCTTGTGACATTATTTATTTGCATACGCATATTTATGCAAAAAATAACTAGCGATTTTTTTGTATGATATCAACAGGTACAAGATTTCAAATTCTCCCTTCTTCAGAGTTTGGTAGAGCATCCATTGTTTTTGGAACTAAATTCGGCTGATGGGGATGAAGAATTTTCAAGGTGATGTTGCGTTATCAATTATTAAATAGAATTTACATGTGCTTTTGTCTTATTTTTGTTTGTTTGTTTCATGATTTTTATTCGTTATGATATAGGTTGGAACATTCTCCCTGGGGTAAAAGGCATTTCCTAGCAGCCACCGTCATGAAGCAATGTCGAAGTGGTTTAGGAGAGGTTTCAAATGTAAGAAGTTTAGCCCTCAAGCCTGTACTGATTGGTTTGGCTCGTCATGAAGCTAAAGGAAGTTCACATCCAATGTGGATCCCTTGGTTGCGAGTAGTGTGCGATAATTTACATCGGATTACAAAAATTGCTTCGAGTCATTCCTCCCGTTGTTCATCTGTGTCTACGGTATTGTCGGCAACCACCAGTACACTTGTTCATCAAGCTTTAAGTAAGAGTATCTCTGGACAAGGCCATGAAGGCCACAATCACGGACAAAACTGCCATCAAGGACAATTTACTCGAGACGGAAGCCAAGTTAGTAGTAATGCTCATAGTTATCGACATCCCTTGCATGGAACAGAATCTTCTAGAAGCTCATCTCTAAGTTTGAATGTACCGAATGGTTTAAGTCCAAGTATAAGTCAAAATAGCAGCATGGTGAGCATTAATAAAATAGGAACTAATGGAATTGGTGGGGAGACGTCTGGAGGAGACAGAAACAGTATTGATCGTATGAGCTTTGGAAGTGTGACTAACTGTGACTATCTGGATGCCATATCTGCAATAAAGACTTCCAATCCAGCTGCATCTATTGTTCCGTCTGTAAGTGGGTCTGAGACAGAGACGATTATAAATGAAAGCAATTCGAACGGATCTGGGTAAAAATATAACTTTTTTACTAATATTTTAGCAACTTAATCTGCAATTTCTTAATGCAAAAAATAACTTCATGTATTTTACAGGGACACACAAAGTATGATTAAAGAACCCAGCGACGAAGGAGACGGAGACTCCCAATCAATGAAGCGTTTAACTGTTACAGCGTCCAGTGATTATGATAAGAGTCATGTAGTCCTGAGAAGATACGACAAGCTTGCAGATGTAGAGACAAGTCAACTTCTCATCAGTGGGCTATACTTATTGAAGACTATGGGAAATGAACGTCTTCGCCTCTTTTGGAACAGAAGCTCAGCACAAGAAAGAGCCTCTTTGCTACAAATGGTTCAGCTCGCCTGTGTTCACTTCACAAATGCAAGAAAAAACAGTACAATCACCAAAACAAAGGTAATTGACTGACAAATGTCTTTTATTTTAGTTGTGATGGGATAATATGTTTGAATTATCTATAGCTTGCTATTTCAAGAATATTTTGTTTGCTAGCGAATTTTCTTAAATTGAATTAATGAACTAATACTGTTTCAGTACGCATGGTATTTAAACTGAGAATAGTTCAATTATTTTTTCTGGGTTCAGCGGAAGGGGTTGGACATGTTTGTAGAATTATCTCTGCGTGCATGTTATTATTGACCACTGTTTTGGAATTCATATTTTACACAGTTGCTCTATTTCAGACAATTTTGTAGATATAATTTAAATTTGACGAAAAGCATTATAACTATAAGAAATGAGAAACCACCACTTCGGAGTAAAATTATTTCGATAGGATGTATCATGTGCCCACTTTTGCTCAAGATTTGGAGCATGTGGAATCGTTTCAAAAGAGTACTAAGATTTTAAAATATGTAAAGATTGAGTTTGAGATTGAGAGATATGATAATTATAAATTAATATAAATTTTGTTATTCTATCCCTTAATAGGTTGTTGGAATCTCAATACCACCTCCTACCATGCCACCTAGTCCTAGGTCATCCGCTGTGCCAAATAAAAAATGGTCCTCATTGCCTTCAAAAACATCTGAAGACATTGCCAATGCTGCTGCGGCGGAAACACCCCGAAAAGGATCTAGTAGCTCGCCCTTTGACTCCATCAATGAATGGAAAACATTAGGAACGGAAACTACATTTGTTTGCGTCGATACCCTTGCAAGTTTATGTCACGCATGCAAAGGAGAAGAAGATGAGGTGCGAGAAGTTATACGAACAACTCTTGATGTTGCTAAAGCAGCAGAAGATACAAGAGCAATGTTAGGTGCACTTGAAAATCTTTCGAAAGTTGAAGAACTGGCCTCCATCGTGTTTGCAAAAGGTAAACCTATTCTAACCCAGTATAGAGTACGATATGTATATTTCGTTTAATTACATCCAAGATAAAATGGTTTTGCAGGAAACGAAGACCTCACTCATCAGCTCTTTTTTGAGCTATTAAACGGATTCGGAACATCTTATCTGATCCATACATGTGTACAAATTCTTGGAAAACTGTTTATGTTTGATCCAAGTAGAACAACTTCCCAAAGTCTTTTCGCTATCTCCTCTCTAACGCTGGATCAAGTTTTCGTGCATAATTTTCGAAAGGCATTATCTCTTTTGGAACAAAATATGAGCGTGAATGATAGGTCAAGTTTTATGCTGTCAATCACTGACAAATTAAGCTTTATCGATGTCACTGATGCAGACTCATCGAATAAAAATACCGGATATTCAAAATCAAATACTTTAGCGGTGAACGGATCTATTTCATATGGAAGTGGACGTAAAAATCAATTGAAAAGAACTCCATCAACTATTACTCTTGATCTTTCAAGAAGGCTTAACACAGTTATTAATTCCCTCTGGGTGCTCAAATCCTGCAGCAATGATTATAGAATCTCTGAATTGTTCCTTAAACTTGCCAACTCTTACGCTCATTATGCCAGGTGCAGGCTTCGTGTGGATGCTTTTGACTTGTTGAAAAAGGAGCACTTAAATAAGAAACGTTACAGTGAAGCACTGCTCTGTGAACTTCATGTTGCTGCGAGATTGGCTAGACAAACTGCCACACCGGAGGTATGCTTCAATATTTCATCTGGAGCAGTTTGTGGTTTCTGAATAGTACCCAGAGGGTTTTGGTTAATCATAAATCTTAAATTTTAGGTTCGACGCATCATGTTGGGAATTTCAACAAACTTGCGTGATGAGTTTGAAGATTTAGATGAACCCCAGGAAGAAGAAGACTTTACCGAAGAACTAATTCTTAGACTAGAGAATTCCGTTAATCTCTGTGAAAAATCTGAGAGATACGAACTAATGCTTGAGGTATTAAATTAAACAAATGCATGTTCAAAAATTCTGCCTATGGTAGTAACAATTACACTTTTGATGTTTTGCAGGTATACCGAATGCTTGTAGACATACAAGAGTCTTCATCTGATTATGCCGCTTTGGAACATTCGTACAAGCAGATGTCTTGGGCTTGTAAACTCATTCAAAACAAGCGTGAAAGATTCCTAGGCACATACTATAGAGTTGCTCTCTTTCACCCTAAAAAACATTCAAGCTCGAGACCCATTGATATTTTTGTTTACAAAGAACCAAATGTCACCTCGTTGATGGAGATCTGTGCTAAAGTCGAAGCTGCAGAAAACGCAGTTATAATATCTGGTGAAGTAGATCAACTTCCAGATGATGATAATATATATGCTACAATTACTCACGTTAGTCCTCTTCCAAGTGATAGTCCAAGACGAAAACTGTGGTCAGAAGATTTCAGACGTCATCAAAATCTTCAAAAGTTCACATATGATACCCCATTTGCTGTAAAATCTCATGACAAAATAAGCATTGACAATAAAGCTGCTGTGCATCAACAATGGAAGAGGCGTTCGACGATAACAAGTGAGTTATAAGATTTTAAACTATGAACTAATAGAAATTTTGACTAAATGACATAATATTTTTAGCTGAATATACGTTTCCGGCAGTAGTGTCTCGCTTGCGAGTTATAGAATCTGAAGAAGAAGATTTGAGTCCAATAATTGTTGCGATCGACGATATGCAAAGAAGGGTCGTGGAGTTGCGGTCAGAGCTGCATTCTCAAGACATCAAACGAATCCAGTTGCGACTCCAAGGATCTATTAGCGTACAAGTACGTAGAACTAATGCATTCAAGAAATTCAGTCCGTCCTATTAAAATTTTGAGCCACAAATGCTGCATTACCACTATTACATATGTTCTTATTAATATTTTGTAGGTCAATCAGGGTCCGTTGGCTTATGCTAGAGCATTTTTAGAGAAAGAGAGTGAATATCCAGCCCAAGACCTACATAGTTTAAAAGCCATTTACAGGTGAGTTTCATTCACTTTGAGGCTTTGTCAACAAAGAGTTTGGAATGGTAAAAGTTTTTGTAAATTGATAATTCTATGTCAACTTTTAGAGACTTCATTGAGTGCTGTAGAGAACTTCTCATCAAAAATGGAAACATGATTTTGCCTGAACAAGCTGATTATCAAACTCAACTGGAGTCAGACTATGCACGACTTTGTCAAGTTTTAAGTCCATATTTGGGTCTTCCAGAACTGCTAGGCCTGAACAGAATGAGTCGAGTTTCAGTTAGCTCATATTAAATGCTAAAGTTGACTCTCAATAAGCTTTTATAAGTGCTTATCTTGTGTACGGCAAGGTTGAAAAGGAGGTACACTATTTAAACTATTACAGTGTCCTTGCCATCTGCAACCTTTAGATGTGATCTTAAGTTATTATTGTGCGTGAATCTTATTTACCTGTCTTTCAATACTAATTCCTTTGTTGGTGAAATGTTATCTTGTAAACAAGATTTGAAAATTATGTAAATGAAGCCTTTGACTAGGAGACTGTTGAATTCAAGATGCAATGCACCGAAGTTTGTGTATAATTAGGGTATTCTGCATGTTCCACGTTGGATACATAGTTATTCAATATGACTTTGCTAATAACGTACTAATTAAGCTACAAATGAATATGTGCCAACTTTTAAAGTACTCAGATTAAATACGTGGAAAAACCTTCGATACTAATATTTTTTTTTCTTTCGTTTCATTGATTTACGGGTACTTTGCATACTTTATTTACATTTATTATTTTACCTTTTAAAATTTTTTTAACCTATTTCTTCATTTGCATTTGAGAAATTATTTCCAAGTTTAATTTTAAATTCAATTATAATTCTACAACGATTTCTAACCAAGAGTGGTGGTGACCATACGATATTAATTTGATTGAATGACTTCCCAGATCAAAAATTAGAAATATTGGATCGAGTTCTGTTACATCTTAACCAAACTCATGTGTACAAAACTGGATTAACAATTGGTTTTACTGCCTTTATGATTTATTTATATTGGGGATTGTCTCTTTGGACGCGGGTACCCACTATTGGGGAAGGTTACCATATCTCGTCCATGATTCAGAGAACCAAAATCAATTTACTAATTGTTCAGTAAACTCAAGAAACGCTCAAGGCCAAGGATGAAAAAAATAGTAAAAATTATTCTCATTCAGTTAAAATGGTTAGGATTTAACTTGAGTAAAAAATATTCCACATTCTGCAGGTTGTTTAAAGACCTGCACTAGCAGGGATAACAGAAGGATTTACGGATATCCATTTCCACCAGACTTTCCTGTCTTAGATTTGCTGCTACTCTGCTCTTTGAATGGCAAAATATACAGGCTGAAAACTTGAACGAATTAAGAGATCTTCCCTGTAATTATCTGGAAATTCCCATTTGGGTTATGAAGGATTGCTTGGAATGATGTAGGAGAGAAGAAATTGTAAATGGTAGAATACATTTATTGTTCTCCCAATAACCTCCTCATAGTCCTATCTCTACAATGACTACAATACCTCGGTGAGGATTATGGGCTAGATAGTTAGTTATAACTAAGAAGGTCATCAAGAGGTAAAGATCCACACAACTCATCATATTTTGACCGATAGGATATAATAATGATTCTAGCCTTTTCTCATAATGTACTCTACCATTAGTACTTTTGTTGATAACGCATGCAAATGATATCGTGAGGACCAACCAGAATATTTTATTTATTCATCCTCATTACTCCTCATATTTTTCCGAGCATAAAAAACACAGTTCATATAAATTATACGGATCCACAAGTAGCGTGCAGCTATGGGTGAATTTTTTTAAGACAAACCACTTCGTATCAAGGAATACTTTTTACAATATACAATTACAGGTTGTTCCAGTGAATCTGGTTCTTCAAGAATCAAGACGATTTGACGATTTAATTTATGATTGAGTTTTCATCTGTTCCCAAAAGTGTTTGCTGATAGCACCTAGAAGACCTTGTTAAAAACTGCAAAGAGGAATATATAATTGCGGCATACTGACGCAAAGTTTGTAGGACATTTTTTCGGACTACCGAACATTTAAAGACGCATATCCAATTGAAATTGAATGAAAAATCCTTTAGTGTCGAAATGATGTTGTAACAAAGCCATAATAGCCATAGTTGGAGCTTGATTTACATGTAAGTAATACTTGCAAGTTTTTTCCCAAATAAATGAATAAATTAGGTTTAATGTTTAATACTATGTACTATAGTGTACTAGAGGGTTTTTGTGGATACCTGTTAAATCAAGTCTTTTTTTTGTTGCATGTTCTACTGGGTGTACACAGATTGTCAATCATCAAAGATAAATATTATCAATGCATTCCAAATTTTCTAATTTCTTGTCACTCAGAATTCCATTAGGTAGTATTCATTAAAAATTCCGAAACTTATATTTTCGAGCAAGTGATCTATGACGTAAACTTACTTTTTAATTGCGCAAGTTTTCATTCAAAAATAAACATCAATAGCCGGTTTATACAAGTTACTTCAAATTAAAATTGCTGTAGGTGATTGCAAACATGCGTCAGAGATTTAGAGAAATTTTTGACTTGTTTATGAAAATGTGAGGTAATTTAAGATTAAGATATTGACTTTGTTTAGCCGCAGATTCCAACTCTCATACGTCCAACGAAACTTGAAGAGCTTCTTGCTGACCACAAAATATATCCAGGCACATGTTCTTCAGAAATTGCGGAGAAAATTCCATTAGTGCAGTGGATAAAACGTTTATTTAAGTCATCGAGAATTTTATATGAGCGTATAAAATTCTCTTCAAAAGTTTACCATCCGGTTTTAAGTTTCACCCACACACCCTGAGCTTAAAATGTGGCTTCCCAATGTAACTCCTTGGAGAAATCTTTTAGTAATCGCATTTTGTATCACTGGAATAGATTCAGCCCCTCCATTTGAATCAGAACGGTATGACATCTTTCCAGACAAAGAATCCATATACTTTCAAATCAAATCAAAATTATGAAAATTATATATATGGAATTTGAATTTGCCTAGATGGGAGAATGAAACAGAGGCCTCAAAAGAATACGCATTTCAAAATCTCAACAAGCTGAATCCCAGTGAAAGTGGTGACCTTGCCATTGGCAATCCTTTAAACTCTGAGCCAGTTGAAAAAGAATCATTTGTGAGACTTTCAGCAAAACAAAAGAGCAAGTCCTCCTTAAGTTATCCAACAACGGATGATTATCAGCTTAAAGAAAACAAATCAAATTCAATCCGAAGCTCTGGGGAGAATCCAGTATTTTTTACTAAAGCGCAAAAGGATAATAAAATTCATTTCGAAAAAGATACATTCAACCCAAACAATATACTCCAAGCCACGCAAGAAGAATTGTCCAATAAGATTAAGAATTCCCTGGAACAAAAAGCGGAACAGCTTTCACCAGATTCCTCTGAACTAACAGCCTCTTCATTTTTTTCTACCTCACCGTTTAGCAACGTATCTTCGGATTTGCATCCACAAGATGCTATTCGAACCATGGATTTGACTTTAAATATCGTCAGAGCCAGTAATTGGGACGAAGAGAATATCGTTTTCTCTCCACTGAGCATTTGCAATGTTTTGGCTCTTCTGATGATGGGAGCTCAAGGTGAAACGTTTAATGTAAGTCTGCTTTAAATTTATTTAGCGTAGAATTAAGATAACTTGATTTATTTTAGCTAAGATTTAAGATGATATTTTTTTAATCCAGGAAATTTCCCAAGTCCTCAAAATGAGAGAAACCTCTGAGTTGTCGAACATTGAACACTCGGGCCGATTTCACGAAGCCTTTCGAAGGCTGCTGAGCTTGCTGCACGTAAAATCTGGACAGAACGTCTCATTAGAAATTGCCAATGAGATCTTTACGGATAAATTATTTACCCCGAAAGACGCGTATGTGTCTGACGCATTGAAATATTATCAATCCCCAGTTGAATCATTTGACTTTGGAAGAGATGGAAAGCAGTTCCGAGATCAAGTGAACGAATGGGTTAAGAGAAAAACCAATGTAAGAAATATTTGCAGGTTTTCGTCTCATTTGTTTGAATTTGATGTCATCGAAATTTAATTTTTAAATTTATTAATAGGGTAAAATTCGCTCAATAGTTGATGAGCCTCCTTCTCCATCCACAAAACTGGTGTTTGTAAATGCAGTTTATTTTAAAGGAAGCTGGGAGGTTCCCTTTATTGAACGAATCACAAGGAAAAAAGAATTTTTCGTAAAATCAAATGAGACAATAGAAGTAAAAATGATGGCAAATATCCTCACAATCCCATACTTGGAACAGGACGACTATCAAATGGTTGGGATTCCCTATAAGGGTAATCAAACAGGGTTCTTCGTGATCATACCAAAATCTTCAGACGGAATAGAAGGATTAAAGGTAGCTTGTCTTTTAGGCATTCAAATTTTAAAATTTATTAATAATTTTTGAAACTTTTAGGCTTTAGAGAAAAAATTATCGGCCAAGGATCTTTTGGAAAAATTGGGGACTATGCAACAGCAAAAAGTTGCACTCAAGATACCGAAAATGAAAATATCAACGGATGGTCACATGAAAGAAATTTTATCAAATCTTGGGATCCCGTCAATGTTTGATCCAAATCGAGCAAATTTTTCAAAGATATCTTCCATTGGTAAGCAAATAAATTTTATACTCCCATATTATTTCCAATCGTAAATTGTAATACAATAGATTAACATATCTATCGGTAACCTGGCTGTTTTTAGATGGGATTTATGTATCTGCTGTCCACCACAGAGCAATGCTAGAACTCAATGAGAAAGGTACTGAAGCGGCTGCAGTGACAATAGGGACAGGAGACAGGACAATTGACGAACTTCCAATTCCATTTGTTGCAAATAAGCCCTTCATATTTTTCATTTACCATGTGACGGCCAAGACTGTGTTGTTTTGGGGAAGAGTTACGCGTCCAGAATCGACTTGAGTGAGACTTGAGACACTCTAGACAAATTCAAAGATTTAAAGCTCTATCTGTAATTTGAGACCTGTTTATTTGTGTTTGATGCGACTGATGTTTAATGCAATTCAAGTGTTACTAATATTTATAAGCTATATTCAATAAACTCAAATCTTAGTCATTTTTAATCGTGGGATCGAATTGGATGATGGGAGATCAGTTTGGATTTCTTTCTTTGTCATCATAGTATGCACAGGCTAGGGCAGTCACTAAGACTCCTTCTATTAAAAATGCAATATAGTTATTATTTAGCATACCACACTGACGTTACATGTATGATCGTAGGTAAAAACAATAGACAAGTTTATTTTATAAACCCCTTACTAGACCACAGTCAATAACATTCTTCCTCAAAAGTAAAATATAATACATATGCATAATAATCTTACTCTTAATCTGGCACAGATACTTCTGTCATTAAGCTAAATGAAGTCTGTATCTTCACAAATTCAATTTGTACTCATAGTTGTATGTGTAGTGTATTGGCCAACAAAGTTATCCGAATGGTCCTTGCATCAAGTTCAAGTACCAGCAATGGACATTACGGCGTTTCAAATGTAACACTACATCATTGTCAATGTATCATCACCATCGAATTTTTTTATAAAAACATAACGGCCTATATAGTAGTCTCATATAATATCATCAGGTGTGTTCAATAGTTGTGAGAAGTTTTGCCATATTAAAAATGACAGATAACAAAATTTAAGCAGTCTGTTCTAACTTGGACCTTATTTTGTCTAGTTTAATTGCTCGCTCTCTCTGTTGCATCTTTTTCACTACATCAGTATTATCAGGGGGAGATTTTCGATGCGGGAGGGCATATTTAAGTTTAGACCAGAACCAGGGGTCGTTCCACTTGAGGTATGTATTTGTTTTCATATAAACTCGGAGATCATCGTCTTGAACGTCTTTATCATTCAAATTGTCTTCCAGCACGACTAGAATTACACGATTTGAGTGCTCATTTAATGCCTGTAACAAATTAAAGACATTCAAGATGAGGTATTGAAATAGAAAACATCACTACACTTTCCTTAATTTCTAATAATATTACCTGAGCATGAGCCGCTTTAAACTCAAGGCGAGACCATACACTCTCCACAAAATTCTTGGAGAGAATTACAACTGTTCTTTTCGACTGGTCTACAGACCTAACAATCTGATCTGGAATCCAATCACCAGGCGTCCAATCGCGAAAATGAAGACACAATTTAAACCCTTCCTTTTCCTCTAGTCGTTCCACCAGCTCTTCTAGCACCCACTCCTCATCCTACAATTTAGAAATGAGGAAACTTGAGTATGCTGCAGTTTAATTAGATGAAATTTTGAAACGTTACGAATTTAAATCACCTTGTGAGAGTAGGAAACAAAAGCATCATACAATTTTTCTTCATCTTCGTCATCCAAATTAGCGTCCCAGAAAAGACACCACCCTAATCCTTTTGAGTACAAGAAGGCTTTTAAGGCCCAGGCATACCGCACGATGAAGAAAATAAGGATCACAAACAATCCCGTCAGAACTGCAACAGTTATGATCAATATACGGATCTCGCTCGTGACTAAGGGATGGCATGCGTCAACAAGGGCAGGGAGACTATCTGAAGTTAGTTTTTCTTTGACATCGTTTCCATCCCTCCAAGTACAAGTTACAATATTGCTGTCAGCTAATCGTTGAGAATGGGCTGCCCATAAGAAAACAAAGTCTACACAACTGTCACAAGGAAATGGATTGCTTCCAACTGAAAAATTCATCTTCTGTTCTTCGGTTAGACTGCCAAGGAATGCAATGGATGTTAAGTTATTCTCACTTAGATCCACCAGTTTAGTTTTGTTTGGAAGACCTGAATATTTTTCATGTTTAAAATCGGTTGCATTTAACATGCAATCATTGAGAAATCGAATTCATAAATTATAAGTCATTTCACTCACTTGTTAAGTAATTTTTATTTAATTCTGTTATTTCATTTCCCGAAAAGTTGAGCTCCAAGCTCCACGGACGGAACCATTTCCCGAAATCCCAATTAGTTTGAGGAAGTTGATCATTAGTTAGTCCTCGCTTCGAACAATCAGCGACAATAGTGAGATCCACTGGCCTCTCCCAACAGTCACATTTTTCTACCGGACACCCATTCTTCGCTTCAATGGCACAGCGTAGATTTTCGTTAGGGACTATGAGGACAAGTAGAACATTTTTTAAATGTCCTAATCACCAATAACAGAATAATCAGTTTATACATACTTACCATCTGATAATTTTAAACTGACGAGATTTTTAGGTTGGCTACACCTTAAATCATCTATGTGAAAACGGTAGGATTTAATGGAGAATGTTTTAATGTCATAGGCTGAACAATTGCAGTTTAAGGGATTCCCATCTAAATAAATATCAATGTAGGTTGATTTCGAATCCAAATACACTTCGTATTGATGTAAATCGACGAATGAAATATCATTGAAGGTGAGATTCAATTGTAGATTTCTGTATTAAAGATAAAAGTATAGGCATTTAAAATAAAGCAGTACCTCAATAAAAACTTAGACTAAAATACTGAGTACACTTACTGAGAGGAAATGAAGTTGACATCGTCTGAATGTATGTATTTTAATTTGTTATAGCTCAGATCCAGACTATTCAACATTGTTTGTACGTTTTTCCAGTCATGAAAGATCTTGTCGATTAGATTATGTGAGAAGTTCAGTTTTCTTAATCCAAAGCAAGACGAAAGGGGAGACATCATTGAAGGGTCACCTAGTCCATCTGTACTTTGAAAGCCCGCATAAGGAGAGTTAGAAAACGAGATATTGTTGTAAGACAGATCCAATTCTTTGAGACCACTTAAAGAGGCAAACGCTTGGAAATCCACGAAGTTAATCTATTTTAATAACGAAAAATTTTGGTTGAGTTTTATTGAAATTGCAATTAATGTGTACGCAATTCTACATTATGGTTTTTTAAACCTAGTCCATTTGAAATCTTAAAATATTTATCAGAGACTAGAGAGGCAATTGTGTAAAAACAAGATAATTTCGAGTCGATCGTCATTTATAATTGCACAAAAAGTGGTTTATGGTTATACATTTCTTATAATATTTTCGCATTCTTTGCTCGTCGGCAAGTTTAAGACGCAAAGGTTACTACTCAATCAGACGTTTCAGGGTCTCAAGAAAAAAATTATATTAACTCTCTTTATATAGTAATATTTAGTCCCATCATTGCTTGATCAATCAAATACTAAACATCCATTGAATACAAATTTTTGACCACGTATGGATAAAAAAATAAGCAGTTAAGGTTTTGTAAATGTTACAAACACAAATTATGGATGAATGCTTAGGGATCTACTGTTTTCGGGGAAATTATTCCCTTTGGGACCCTGAACTTTGCTATCATTTCAACACATCAGTTAAAAAATCAATACGACAATTGGTTCATATTTTATTGCTCAATTCAAACTTACCATATTGAGGTGCAAATCCAATTCCATTAGTTTGCCAAGGTGTTGAAATGCAACTTTTGTTATACTTCCAATCCGATTTTTGCTCAGGTTTAGTTTCTCCAACCTTGGACTTTTGATCTCTATGAGGTCTGTAATAGTATTTCCGCTAAGGTTTATCGTCGTCACTGATGGAAGTTGTACAAAAAAGTCGGAAGACAACTCCTTGATTTCGTTTCGACTCAAATCTATCGTTATCAATTTAGGTAAGGAATACACGTCCGGAAGGGCTGTTAAACGGCTATAACTTGCTTGAAAACGGGCGAGGGAAGTCAGATTGAAGAGCATTAGAGGCTTGTCAAATATGACAGGAAGTATTGTCTTTTTATTTCCTCCAAAAGTTGGCACATAGTTTAAGAAGTTCATTGAAAGGTTGGTTAACTGAGGAAGGTTCTGGAAACTTGGAAAAGTTTTCAAGGAGGCGGAGTTCAAGAACAAGTCTTGGAGTTCCGTCATATCGTCGAAACAGTTGCGTTCAATATCGTCCAAAGGGTTATTATTCAGTATAAGAATACTCAGTTTTTTCAATCCCAAAAATGAATCTTTGCTCAATTTAGATAACTTATTCCCCGAAATCTCAAGGTATCTAATAGACTCTGGGAATGCATTTGGCTCCAGCATACTAATTTTATTTGCAGACAGACGAATATTTTCTAAGTTCTTGTTTCCTCTGAATGTATCTGAAGGGATGGTTTTTAGATTATTGTCTCGAAGATTGAGCTCTTTTAAGTTGGTTAACGCAGACAAATTAGGAATCTCTTGGAGTTCATTATTTCTTAGGTTTAAAGCTTCTAAATTGCTCAACTCCGATAAGAAGGAATCCGGGATGGAAGAAATCCGTCTGAAGGATAAGAAGCTGAATTTTGTAATTTGCTTCGATGATATGTTCACACGGTCGAAAAATCCCTTCAACCCCTGAAAAGAAAAATCCGCACTTATCATCCATTACTTAAATTTAATCATGATTCAAAAGTTGTGAACTAAAGGCTTTGAACTAACATCATCAACAATGGGACAGTATTGCATTTCTATTTTGATTATTTTGGAAGAAATCTTCTGGGGTGATAAGTCCACTCCTCCAATTAGCTCCCATTTGAATTCTGATAACTCCGTATTGCATATCACTCCGAGTACTGCTTCTTCCGTATTAAGGTTAGACACTGCATTAAAAAATATGATATAAATATGAACAATTGATATATTCAATGATTTGTTTTTATTTTCAAATGTGCAGGAGGTTAGGAATCCAAAAAAACTAGAATAGGAATTTCTATTTATATTGCTAAATCTGGGAAAACAATTTCAGTATAATTTTTTTGATTTAGGACCATGATAAATATATCAGAATTCAGAAACCGAAAATAACTCAATCGATACCTCGAGTAGTCGAGTCTTGGAATTAATTGCAAGCAACCATCTAGAGTCAGTCTTTTCTCTTTTTCCGGTTAATTCATTCAACCCACCAAAATTTAATAATAATGCTAAAATGAATATTTTTTCAAGCATTTTTGAATTGAATCTGTCATCCGTACTTCAGTAATAATATTATTCAAACACTCAGACTCACCTTTAAGCGAAATGGGATAGCTTCCCAGGAATTCGTTTGGACAGTCTATTGTCCAAACGAAACTCTCCCCACGGGTGCAAAAACATTTATTACTTTCTTGAATTGAACCGCAATCCACTAAAATAGGAATAACAGGGTTAAACAGTATTCCAATTAGTATCACACAAATTCCGTAAATGGTCAAGCCCGTTGGTTTAACATTCCAGGATATTCTGCAGTCCCACTCCATCTTGTTCCGAAATGTATTATCCAACGAACTACGCAGTTCTTGAACTCTGAAGAGCGTCTTTAAATTCGTATTTTCTTATTTGGTGAATATTGCACATTTTAAAATATGATTTTCCGTCCAGTAGCATAACTGCATAATTGAAAAATTATTAAGGTGAGTGCACCATTTTATCCTGGAGCGAAGTCACTTACTTTTTTTAATATGCTAAAAAAGTATAAAAAAAGTATAGCACACAAAATAAAATACGCAACGTATTTCTTTTCCTTTCCAAATGATCACGAGAATAATTATATTTTTGAGTAAATCATAGACAGTTTTACAGTCAACTTTGCAATGGTTTTTTTAATCCCATCTTCTATCGTTTAGTAACCTCATTTCTATTGGGCTCTCATCCTCGTATGTTGTTCAAAATTTTTATCTTAGACATCAGAACGATATTTCCCACTCCCACTCACAAACTAGAAATTCAACAATGTGATTGTTTTCTTGAATGACAACACCTTATCTGATTAACGACGTCCTGTCTTTGAAAAAATACAAGTGTCTTTGGTTAATATGTACAGTGAGTTCAGTCGCGTAACTGTCGCACGACTTCAAATTCTATTGAACTGATTAATTTTAAACCGCTCCACGTCACGTAAATCGAAATGTACGTTTTCGAACAATTCGAACAAAATCATCTACACTGTTGATAATAATTTCTTTATAAGTTCAGAGTGGCATTATATATCCTTGTCTGGAACTCTGGAACCACAATAAGATAGGCAAATTTCCGAATGTACCAAAACTCAGCATACGTCTGGTCTGCACTTCTGGATTCTCTTGTTCACCATACAAAATATGCTTCGTATTGTAATTGATTATCTATGGACAAATAATTCACAAATTAATACACATTCGGAATAACACACGATATGACAGTCTACTCCATCAGCCCAATCATTAAAAAACTGCACATTCAGAATTATTTCGAAGCACTGATTCCCTGATGGTTTCCCACTTGCATACAAAGGTTACTCCTAAAGCCTTCCTACAAAATAAATTATAAACTTTACGGAAACTAGAAACAAGGTCTACAAGCCGCAAAAGCTACCAAGCACTTTAATGGAAGGAATATATAACATTTACATCCTCGCACAAATCTGTTTGGTAATAATATTTAAATAATCCCATTCCATTCTAATGGCTACCACAGAAACTTTCACCTCATCACTGTCCCATTGTATTACAGCTTTTGCATTTGACTTGGCTATCTGACCATTCCTCCTCTAGAATCAAGCTGCTTTAACTCGTAGTAATTACTTTAGAAAAGTAACTATGAAAGGATATAATAATTGTTGGATTGGTTAGTGTGGCCAAACCAGTGACGCAATTTGCAAACGCACATAGCTCAATAGAATGGCTCATGGCTCTTCATGGATGCAAAAAATAATAAAATTTCCTTCACACTCGCTGAATATGCATACAATATAAATCCACTCTCACATGTCCATTGACCATTTGCATAAAAGCAAATATTGTGAAACCACAAATAATCATTTCCAATCCTCAGCTCATCTTCTTGTTCAGTAGATCATTAGAGCACATAGAAG
The DNA here is from genome assembly GCA_034694785.1 of Agrenia bidenticulata. Lineage (NCBI taxonomy): Eukaryota > Metazoa > Arthropoda > Collembola > Entomobryomorpha > Isotomidae > Agrenia > Agrenia bidenticulata. Next base: position 13,151 of record JAQFYM010000192.1, on the reverse strand, counting down.
GACTTTAAATGAAACCGGACTTTCAACGGCTTCAACATTATTGAAATCCCTTTGTTAAAAAAATATCTGGATCCTTAATTATAATGAATTTAATGTCAAAAGATCTATTATAACTTAGTTATTTCGGGTCGAGTCCTTAAATGTTAATTATTATCCTGCCCAACAAACCTTTTGAAAATTATATTGTATGCTGACTGAGGAATAATATTCTGAAATAAAAATCCGTAGGTTTTCATTTCTGAATCACTTTAAAAATCTAAAACACTTTTCTGAAGAGACAAGACAGATTCATCCAGACCCCTGAATGTATGTAATACCGAGTTTCACTTGGTTGACTCCCACTAACTTTAGTATTTGTATGATGATTGTGTTTTCCTATGCTGTCACTTATCTAAAGTCTAAGACTAGTAGCTTCAGTTTACTATCTCTTTAAAGATTTCTAAAACTTGAGAGTGAAAGATTCACAGCTTAATACTCTGGTTGGGTAGGAGCAAGTCAAAGTAAGAACAATCCTTGTTATTATTCTTCAGGTACAAGCCATATTATACGAAGTGTTTCTATCCTAATTCCTATCTCAGTAAGTTCGTCACATACCATACCAGTTTAGAATGCAAACACCCCATGCATATACCTTTATTAGTTGGATAGGCACCACAGAAGAGAGCTTCTCACTTCTCAGTTCTTGCTTTATCTCTTTAGTAATTTTGAAGGACGAATCTAGCCTCCAGAAAGACTTGCAATGCAATACCAAGCTCGATTCTACTTTGTAATACTCATCAATCTGGTAAACACCAAATCAGCTTGAAGCCAAAACACTTTTTTTTCTTAATTATGAACTTTGAGCAAGTAATACTGATGGCGTGCAGTATATTGGCTGCTTCAATAAGTTTGAATTATTGACTGAGATTTAAGATACATGTGCATGTGGAAAGAATCCAGAGTACAGACTGCCACTTATTCAAGATGCATCACTTAACAATCCAGCTTTTAAATTCTCTTTGCATTCGCGAATGATTTGCTTCACTGAAACTATACGCGTTTTTTGCGATGGAGAAACCTGTTCGTCATGTTCTACCTTTTCTTTAAGTTTTACATGGGAGCTGGTTACTTTATACGATTTAATACGACTGTGTATTCTTCGTATCATGAAACCACAATTTTTAAATTTTCTGGAACTACCATGTAAGGAATTAAATCTTGTTGAAAATATAAGTTTTTGCTACTAATTGGATATTCAAATAACACAAATAAAGAGTTCGCTTGATGCTGTACCATGAAATATTTCTTGTTTTTTGGTAGTGGTCGGTTAAATTTTTACCTTATCAAGTAAATCTACAAAAATCAAATATGGTTTAGCCAAATCAAGGACAATTTGCACCGAATCGGAAGCAAATAAATAAGATATTAAAATCCGTTGAAAGGCTTGGCTATCCATCCTATCTATCTGGTTTAACTTGTCTCTTCTCTTTCATTTTATAATTGGCTAATTCAAGTACTTATTCAACAAGTAGTTAACACCTTTTTGGGACACGGACATACGAAAAGCACAAAGCTTCTTATGCATCGTAGTAACGCTACTAACGCTTTACAAAGTTTGCAGCTATACTCGCCTTGGGTGTAGCCTTAATTTCCTGTGGCACAAGAATAATTGTAAATTTTAACATGAGTTTCTATCCTAATAAAATTTTTCTGTTCCCATGTACATAGAAATATAGAATCGCAGTTTCACACAGTACAACAGCATCTACTTAATCCAGTTTGATGGAAACTAATATTCGCACTTTTATACAATTTCAGGGCCTAAAAAACGTAAATAATTTTATCATGCCGTTTATCTGTAATGACTCACTATCTCATGCACTCATATTACATAAAATAAGTTTAAGAAATAGATGAGTAATCATATTAGCATTATTCATCGTGAGAAATATGGACTCATGACCTTTCCTGATTATTTGATTTATACAAAGAATGAGAAAAAGTCCCAATCTAAGAAAAATCATGTACGTCTGCCTTGATTATATAAATAAATATATAGTTTGCCTAAAGGGTAGACCGAGGAGGTGGAAATAGCGGCAAATCCTCAACAGCCAAATCAAAATCTGTCCAAACCAGCGTTCCCCGTATTTACGAATTTTGCTCCGTTTGAGTTGGATAATTTAATATTTATTTACCCGAGTAAAGTACAAATTAAATACTGTTAATCTCTTAACTTTCCATTGATTTAAATTAATCCCGACATTTTTAATTGAACTTACTTTTAATTGAGAGATGAAGTGCGAATGACACAGTAAAAACGCTCCTCACTTATTATTATTTCAGATTGAGGATCAGGAATTATAAATGAAAAATGAATCAAGGTATTTGTGATCATTTGTTATTTATCCATATAATAAATATTTGTTTAAACTTGATGTCTTATCAAATGACAGTATGCATACAACCTGGTACACACATATTTCAACAAAATTGCGTTATTGGTTTTCTATTATTATAGGTATTGGTTGAGACTCAACTTTTAAGTGTTGAATTACGTCTGTCGAATATTGACAGATTGAATTTTGGGATAAAGTAAATAGAAGCGTCATTCGTGGTGATGGAGGAGGAAGAAGACTTGGTGAAGAAAAATTGGAGACCCTATGCAACTACATACGATCCAATTAAAGTGGCGAGCATAAATGGAATTGGAACCGTAGCACACGATAACGGTGTTATCCGTGCCCTTGAGTCAGACTACAAGCCAAACACCTTTATCCCCGAAGCTGGCCGACTAACCAAAACCTTATTTGTGGGAAAATTAGCACCTTTAATCTCTGAAGCCGAGATAGAAAATATTTTCACCCGATATGGCAAAGTTGTGAGTGTTAAAGTAGTTCGGGATATAGTAACCAAGAGGTCTAAAGGGTATGGGTTCGTCGAATTTGAGAAAGAGAGGCATTGTGAAAGAGCTTATAGGGATGGCAAAAGTATAACTTTAAACGGTATGGCTCTCATTGTCGATAGAACGCATTCCAGGTCTATGTCAGGATGGAAGCCTAGAAGACTTGGGGGTGGTTTTGGAGGTACTAAAGATTCTGGTCAGATGCGATTTGGCTGCGTTACAAAGCCTTGGCTGCGGCCGCTTTTTAAAAGTGAGAGGAAGAGGAGACGAAATCAATGTAATTATTAATAATCAAAATTCATTACATTTAACTGGAAAACAATCATGTTATCATGGAACCTTTCCTCGTGGACTTACTTTTCCTATCTAGTATGTATTTAGTTTTTTTTTTACTATTTACAAAAGATTGCTCTAGTAAAATGAAATGAATTACAAATAAATTATTTTAGTTTTTGCTACATAATGTAATATTTAATTGGTGAATATTAAAACTTCATGACACTCATCAGCTAAGAGGATATGGCTGCAAAAATTAAACAGTAGTAACAACAGCTTGCAAACATTTTATTCAGAACTTGCTACTGTCCATATCCGCAACTTTGGAACGCGTGGGCGTGTAAGCTCTTTCTCTTTGTTTTCCTTTAGCCTCCGTCGAAGCTTTCACCGTTGAATCTCTGAATCGTTGATGCTTACTCGCGCAGATAAGAATAACAATAACCAAAGGAATAGCCACCCCAAGAAGAATTATTAGAAACTGAATTTCTATACTTATGCTGTCTTCCGTGCAGATCGGATCTTTCACCAGATCATAAAAGGAATGGATTCGTATGGGTCGCTCTCCACCTCCTGAAATGCATGTCACACTTTTAACGTCTGCAATTCTCTTGTAATGCTTCCACCATATCTTCTGAAACTCGCAGTCATCACATCTGAATGGATTTTCGGCTAAGGCAAATTTTGTAGAATTGTTGTTTTTCAATAAACTCAAAAAGTCTATTGCAGTTAAACCCGTATTTGTTAAGTTGACCAAGCGGACTTGTGAAGTAATATCTTTAAAAAATAATTATATGGTATTTTATATAAATTATTAATTGAGTCTATGAGTTTGATTTAGTTTAGATTGTAACCTTCTATAAAGCTGTCATTTAGAAATTGTGGCTGTTGACCTGACAAGTCCAGTTCGATTTCTAACGGTTCATGGATCTCCGTGAAATTTTTAAGGGCCGAGCGTCCGTTTGTGGACATGAACTCCGAACTCTGACAGCTCATCTTGATCAAATTCTCTGAAGGAAGTTCCCAGCATGTACATCCATCTGGACAGGCTTGAGTTACCATACAGCGTAGGTCTTTTGCTGCAACTAATTTAATTGAATCATGATATGCATGGATTTGATATTTGATTATGTTTTTTATTGAAATAGTTGTTTAGTTACTGAGTACCATCAGAAAATTTTCGGCCTTTCAAATTTTCAGGAGTAGCACATCGTAAATCTGAATACTGAAATTTGTAAGATTTGATGGAAAATTTCTTGAATGATATGGCGTGACAATCACAATGAATTGGATTTCCGTCCAAAAGTACGACAATGTTCTTATTTTCTAACGGCTCTAGCAACAGATCAGCAAATTCCATGTCGATATCAGATATTTCATTGTATCTCAAATCAAATCGCACATCCCTGGAAAATTTTAATTATAATATTTGTGATTTAAACTAATTGCATATGGTATGGTGAGTCATTAGTCATGGAAATTTTTTGTCGTCTTAAGGTAGGATAATTAACTTTAAATTAGTTATTCTGTGAGACCAGACTGAATTTTAACTTACTGAGAAACGAAAAATAAATCTCTTGGGTGCAACATCTGGATTTTGTTATGACTCAAATCCACACTTTTCAGATTCTTAGGTACAAAGGTCCAGTCCATAAAAATTCGTGTAATTAAATTGTTTTTTAAGTTCACTCTTTCTAAGTTAGTGCAGTATTGTAGTGGAGATTGTTGATGGACTTCGGAATTCATTTTATCTTCACCAGATTCCATTGTTGTCGTTGGAATCAAAGTGGTTGTCATCATGTCATATTGTAATCCGAGCCTTCTGGATATTAAAGGTGGTCCTTGGTCAAATGAAATGCGATTGTTTGAAAGGTCTATAATAACAAGGTCTTGTAGGTTTTCAAATGACTTGGGATGTACGTATTCGATCTGTGAATAAAATAAATGACATTGCATGTTATTAAACTCATTGTTCTCGTTTGCACCAAGGGCAATTCAATTTTCTTTTCCTTCTACAGCCTACAGTTGATTAATTAATAAGAATATTTAACGTAGGATTTATTATTTATTTTATTACCTTGTTACTCGCTAAATTTAGAACTTTAAGTGTTCTCAAATGCTTGAAATAGTCTTGGTCCACATGCCTCACGAAGTTATTACTCAAATCCAAGTAAGTCATTAAAGGGGCTTCCATTTCACTTAATTCAGATATTGCATTCTTACTTATATCGACATGCATAACTAGTGGTAGATTTCTAAAGAATCCCTCAGGTATGACTTGAAGCTCATTTCGGCTAAGCACAAGATCCGTAAGGTTTGGCAGGTAGCCGAGCCAATACAAAGACTTAAGATCATCATTAATGAGTATCAGTTTCTTCAACGCATACAAGTCTCCTATGAGTTGTTCATTATTATTCGTATCGCTTCTTGCTCTGAGACTCATCGCACCACCATCCTCACTAATTGCGGTGACATCGTAATCAGAAGCCGTCGTAAAATCATCCTTTGCTGATGTAGTAGTTGAGTAAAAATTTGTATTTTCTGGGCTAGTTTCCGTTATTGAGTCAACATCAGATACATCAGTTGAGGTGACTAATTTTGTGCTCATGAAGAGACTATAGGATATTGAGAGATTAGTTAATCTGGGTAAATTTTTTAATACCGGTAACGAGAAAAGTCTCGAATAGTCTAAACTCAGCTCCGTTAGGTTTCTCAACTCATTAAACGCTCCACTCTCTACTCGCTCTAATGGGTTGTTATTTAAGTACAGAACTTGAAGATATTTTAGATTGGCGAAGGACTCATTAGTTATACTCGTGATATGATTGTCGACCAAATCTAAAAGAATTGCCGAGTCAGGGAAAATTGGTTCTTCCAGCTTTGATATAAAGTTTCCACCCAATCTTACTTGTTCGAGATTTGGATTGGTCGTAAATGTCCCTTTCGGGATATGTGTAATACGATTTCCTCGAAGGTTGAGCTGATTTAGGTACTCAAGACCTTGAAAACTCGGCAGATTCTCCAGTTGATTATTTCTTAAGTCTACAACTTCCAAATTTGGCATGATTTTCAGGAAATCTGGCGGAAACGAGATGTTTGTTTTCCATGTCAGATATGCAAAAGTATGGATGTCTTCTGGGTCCAGTCTCATTTGATGAAAAAAGTTTTGCAAATCCTTTAGTTAAGATAATTTTACATGAGTTATATTAGAAGCTCAAAACTTCCGAAAATTTGACAATTCTTGGCTGATATTTAATAGCTTACCGTTGTAGATATAGGAGGACAATAGCTAATCTCCACACTCGTAACAGCAAATGTTATATTTTCACTCTCGAAATCCACGCCCTGAACTAGTCTCCATTGAAAGCTTGATTTATTCGGATCACAAATTACTCGAAGGCTAGCCTCCTCTGGATCCAATGGGGACATGGTCACTTCAAAGATTATATAAATACTTGTCATCAAGTGGGCTTTTGATATATAGATTTGTAAACAATAATATTTGATAAATATTACAACAATGGTCAAATCGACAAATCCTTACATTTTAAAGAAACCGGATAAACTTCCAATATCTTTGCTGGACATTGTATGTCCCATACTCCAGCCTCACCCCTGGCACACAAACAATAGTGGCCCTGATTTACAGGATCACAGTTGAAGTACACTCCATGTGAACCCAAAAAATTAATGAAAATTATAATACTGACAACTACACTGTAGCTATGCACCATCGTCGTGAACGTTGATCCCAATCTGTTTATTGTAGAATACAGATGGAACAGCGTTGTTAAAGTCACATTTTTACAAACGAAGATGACAGGAGAAATTATCCATCCACGTACACTTTACTTATCAGTGGGTATTTCTGACAATACGGGAAGTACGGTATAGCAGTCCAATGATTTTCTCGGTAATTCCAGATATACATTAGAAAGGGAATTGATGAGATTCACGAGGTGTTTTACCTCAGCTTAGCAGTTTCGTTTTAAAGTCTCATGAGCTTGTCTCCAAGCTAGGGAGCAATATTTTAGAGTCGTTTACTTTACAGAGTTCTAAGCTTGCGTTGCCGATACCATGTCATTTTGAGGAGTCGACTATATAAATTTAAGGAAGCTTTCAGTATATGACTTTACACAGGAATTTCAGCTAAGCTAGTCAACGGTCTGCAAAACTTCTGTACCTTAACGATATATTTATGAAGATGATGATGATGAGTTATGATGTTTAGAGTCTGTCAAACTTGCACTTTTTTGTTCGATAGAAAAACGGTACATTCCCTCACATTATGAGATATTATATTTTGTTCCGCCAAGATGATTTTAGTGTATTATATTTTGGCCGTCAGAAGTCAGAAGAAGGAAAGAAGAGTTAGTGTGACAACAAAAGGATCCTTTTGTTAAGGCTGCTGATCTCTTAACTAAACGAAGTTGTGTTTAAACGTGAGAAAATAACAAATCACTTTTATAGAAGCTTAAGTAGCCCCTCGCCTGTCTAATTCACGATTTGTGGTGAAGCTGATAATTCGAGAATCGCAGAAAATGTAGTGTTGGTTTTCTTTGATAACTTCACAAATTTTGGAAGAGCTATTTTCTTAAGTGGCCCCACTGACTGAGCATGGACACCGTCTTCGTATGAAGCATGTTACACTACACTTACCAAGTCACAACACACAGTACACACACGCAAAACGGTATACAGTAAATGCAGGTAACACACCGGAAGGAATTACTGTCAATGGCTGACCTTTTCTTCGTATGAGCCAAAAAGGTTTATTATGATGACTTCCTACGAATCCCCTTCTTTTACTTCTTTATTTATAATTTACTCTCAAGTTTGAACTGAGTTTTTCAAGTAAAAGGACTCGTTCGAACTTTTTCTACAGAATCGACTATTATGTGTATCAGCAGAAACCTAAGCAGTTTCTGCACAATGCCAAGCAAAACAATTGAGTGTATGATGGGGAGGATGATGAATGTAAAATTGACTTTTCGCATGAGCAACTCCGAAAGAAAATATTTCACTTGCATGCAGAAAAATACGTCTGTAGGTACGTGAACTTGGAAAGAGAGGTAATGGCAGTAGTACATAAAACTACATATAAAAAAGTAATTGTTTTATTTTAAACTTGGGAATGCAAAGAGTGCCTCATAATAACATGGGATTAGAATTAGACGCGCGCCGGGGTACTTTATTACATACTACCGAACTCTTTCAACTAGGTTAATCACATAAATATTTTGATACTGAAGACAACGCAATTATTCTGCTGTGGAAACCACAAGATCTCAAGAGCTTAAACTGATACATATTCATACAACATCAAGATATCTTTTTTGATAAGGATGTTTGCATCATGCATTTTAAGCATGGTTTAAAAAATTTCAGAATTTAAGATGTATTATATGCTTAAATGTGTTTATGATTTAGAATGCTCAAAAGGGATTTTTTTAGTCATTACAAATTTATGCATGGACCAAAGCCTTATAACGACTGCTCTAATGACAGTATTGAATCTATAATTTAAAGAATCTTCATACCGATTATGATAACATACAGGGATTAAAATTGCCGTCTGGATCTGAAATATAAAAACTTTTTTTTATCATGGTATGAGAGAGAACTGAAATTAAATTGCTTCACGTCGTATGAAATTATTACTAAAATTAATTTTAGTACTACATAGACTATCAATGCATATAATTATCTGTAGTAAATTACAAAAATAAATTATGATTGATTTTAAAATAGCAATAAATAAAAATTGAGTTTCCATAAAAATATAATTTACCTCTGTATTATATATGTTAATATTCCACCGGCTTTTTTCGATCTCCAACAGATGTTATTATTGAGATGCTCCTCAAATAAAACTTTCAAGAGTTACACAGGCAATTTTCAAAATGTCTCTATGCGATATATGGTTATGAACGTACTGTTAATGGCTTCTGAATACGAGGAGTTTATCGATCATATTGGCAAACAATCATGGCTCATAGATTCTTCAATCGATATCATTCATCCAATTCAAAATTATTCTACTACTATTGAGTTGTTGGGGTTGAAAAGGCTTGTGATGATGTTTACCAAATCTCATTTACATATTTTGAACTTATGCTACTAGATGATTTCATAAATTTAGTTTAAAAGACGATGGATTTATTTCACCTAACCTAAACCTTCATTATTCTGAAAAATGTTCTGTGCAAATAAAATAAATCTAAAATGAGTCATCGTCCACAAACCATTAAAGTTCTTTTGATGTTGATTATTCTTGTTTGAAAAGTTTTGAAAATTGATTTGATATGCAATTGTTACATATAATTTTTTTTTGACTAACAATAGCGTGAAAATAAATTGTGTACAACGGTGACTGCAGTGACCTCAACAAAGCCAACTTGTCAAGCCAAATGTATAATGAGTACCTAGCATACAAGAAGACAGCTAGTTAGTACATTGACACCTAATTGCAGGTATTTTTATACACAAGCGTGGGAAATTTCGTCGCAGCTAACATTGAGTTCAGAGTAGAAGAAAACGATCACTTTATAGCTGACCCAATTTTCACAAACACTGCCTTTTCATGTACAATTTCACAAATGTTTTTCTTCATTTTAAATATGTGTGTGTTATGTGAACAATCGTTCTTAAATCAATAACAAACTCTGTATTCATACGCCACAACATTACAGTCACGTTTGAGTATAATATAGGCTAGATAGTTTCAGATGGTTAATTCTTTTCAAATGTTCTCAATATGTTAGAATTAAATTATGACATTATGTATGATAAGAACAGTATGTTTGATGGATGAAGGCCACACTGACTGCGTTACAGGTACCATGTCATAACTAGTTTTTTTTCAAATGTAAGTTAATTGTGTTAGTATTATAACTTAACAGATTTAATATTTACGACCTCGAATGCTGAAGCCGGACGCGTTTTTAAGCAGCGGAAATTCGTCCCAGTATGATCTGTTTTGTGAAACTTAATAACAGTACAAAATAACCATTTATACTATTTAGATTTAAGATAAGCTGCAAATAGGCAAGTAATATCAAACCATAAAAACTTGCTTTCTTATACTTCCCTTCTAAATCAGTTGGTTGCAATGCCAATGGTGTATAATCATATTTAAGAGAAACTTGTTATAAATGGAATTTCAATTTCAGATCTTCTCTGCTATTCTGTTCGATGGAATTGATTTGAAACTTGAAAATAATATACCATTTGAAATTTAAATATATTCTGCATTGTATTGTTTTACTCTTGAATAACTTGGTAATTTACTCACATAATTGAAATATTTTTTGGTTTGTCTTTTTCATGCTAAGTTTTAGTCAATAATAATTATCAGGTGTTCAAGATTTAAGATTTTAATACTAAAAGTACTAAAACTGAAAAACATTACAGCTACCGATTTTACTGTTTTTCAGTACATTTTTAGTAAAAGCCCAAAAGGTGTCGTTATAAGATTAATACCTACAGTTAATGATTGAACATTACTATAGGTACCCTTACCCTTTTGCATATCATTTTTTACACACAGCACGTAAGTCAATGTTGACTCGGTCCAATTTCGAACTGTATCAATACAATTAAGTATGTGACACTTCTTCCAATCACCTGCAAAATTTAGTAACAAGTTTCAACTTATAATTGGCCGAACTAGGATGGTATGAATGCTTTTGCGAGAAGTATACAAGTAAATTTTTTAACATACAGCAAACAATGATTGCTTGTTAAGAGTAAATAAACTTCCAAGAGTAACACCCGACGGATTTGTGGCCACCGTGTTTGTGAAATCATGGAACTACAAAGATAATTCTGTTATGAATAGTATTTGTTTGAAATAGTTGCATTTTAGTAACATGAAATCTCACTTCTTCTTTGACGGTTAAATCCAAAAGACTTCGGTCGAATCGACGCAAATCGTTGATGATTAAAATTTCCTAATAATTACCATACATGCGCTAGAATAGATTTTAAATGGCACAGAATATGGGAGAAAACGTAGATTTTCAGGTCTGTCTTACCTCCTCTCGGATCCCGTGTGCCAATGTAAACTTCATGAATACCTGTAAACTAGTCCAACTAATCATAAAACAAGGTACAAGTGTCCCTACACTTAATAAAGATTTAGAACCGTTGATTACTCCTACTGCATTAAAAAATAGAAGCCCTGTCAGAATTAAGACACTTTGTGTTATTGTAGTAAGAACTGGTAGTGTGTATATTGATCCAGTTGAGTGAGAAATAGTTTTCAGAATTTGCACTAATTCTTTCCATCGACGAATATCTGTTGGTCGGATGTGACGTTGTGGGAAGTCAAACTCGTTTGCAACGCATGTACTTGAGGTCCTTAAAATTTGTCGAATTTCCCTATTTAAAGAGTTAAACCCTTCTTTTACGCAGCGGACATTTAAAATGAATTTGCAATCTTCAACACCTAAAACAACGGCAACAAATGCAATTTGAACTATCGAAAGTCCATTGGATAAAGTTTGACTGGACGTCGATGTGACATAGCCTGTAATAATTTATAAATAGTTAAATAAATACAAAAATCGATTTGAAATTTTATTGGGTTGCCAAAATTCTCCCCGCAACGTTTTTATTTTCAAATTGATGTCTGGGGATATACTGAGGCTCAATACCTTACGCCTTAAATTAAGTTTTAATCAGTTTAAGTTTTTGGTAGAGCAATAGTTAGTATGGGTGAAAAATCCAGCTCTTAAGGCCCTCTGTAAGTATCCTGAGATTTATTTAAATTAACTAAAACTGTCTTCCATGGCTTGTTTTTTATAAGATTATCAAAGTAAATTGAATACAATTCTATTGCTAACTATTTTACATGCTATTGCTAACTATTCATTGTATTTCTTAAATACGAAGCAAGGAAATATGGACCCAATTTTCAATATTATGGAAATATAAATAGTAAATAAATAACTTACTTTGATTGGCATTGTATTTGATAATCGGCAAAAGAAAAATAGGAGCACTGGTAAATACAATTACGCAAAACTTGAACTGTTTGATCTTAAAATTAAGTTCCTTGTTAAAGCTGTTAGTGAAGATTTCTGAATAACGTTTCCACAAATTATGATGCTTTGCAAGCAGCATAGGTGTGGTAAAGCAATTAATCAATTGAATAATCTGAAGTATAACATGAAATATGTTTAACAAGTCGTGCAACATTTTTTCAGCTAAGGTTTTGTAATGGACATTTTTGGATCGAATTCCAGCTAATGAGTATAGAAAATAAATGTTCCAGAAACGATAAATCAAAACAATAACTGACCAGAAGAAAATTTTTGATTTGATATTAAAACTGGCAGATCCTCCGGATTTTTCAAATTCGATTGGATACAATCCTAAAAATTGGGAAAATCTCAGTAAAGGCCGCAATGCAGTTTCATATGCATTTGGACTGTATTTTGAGAATTTTCGAGGAGTTTGATTCAAAATAAAAATCTTCGTGGCTGATATTTTTTGATTATACAATGAAACCTTCATGCTTGAAGCTTGAAATAATTGTGTAGAACTAATTCGTGTTACGGTCTGAACTAATACCAAAAGCTTATTTAAGATGTAATGTTCTTCCTTCTTCCTTCTTCCTTTTTAGCCCGTTCGTTAGGGCTTATATGATTACCGTTGTCCGTCCGTCCGTCCGTCCGTCTGTACGCCTGATAACTCACGAAAGGGTTTACCTAGCGTCACCAAATTTGGCACACACGGTTTTTGAAACAAAAGAAAGGCTAAGTTCGAAGATAGGTCAAATTGGTAGATAGCATGACCCGTGGGGGTCGATTAACAGGTGGGGGTTTCTGATAACTTCGACAGGTTTTAACTTAGAGTGATTAAATTTTGCAGATAGGTTCTTACTGATAAAACATGATTACTCATAACATTTTATTTTATTATTATTATTATTTATTTCATGAGACGGACCACATTACATTATTATTGTAATAAAGTACAGATCCAGGGTTAG